>DVPR01000350.1:0-14534 GCA_018239345.1 Oxynetra stangelandi
TCCCGTCAAAATCGGTCCAGCCGATTCGGATATTAGCCGAAGCAGACAAAAACAAGAAAATAGGTTATTTGTTATACTAATACCTTATGTAACTCCATATGCATTCAGTTAAAAGCTTTTATTTTCAAATTAGAAACTGACATTTCAATTGTATTTATTTGTATAGATGCTAGTAAAAGTCTTTCTCAACACTACAACGTTAAACAGAAGATTCATTGATGCTATCTACTGAAGTAGATTTGTATTTGAAAAACGAGTTAAGATCTAAATAGGAGAACAACTTAAATAATAAAATGTACATATCTATATTTATACACGACTAAGTCCCAATACCATAATAAACTCACACCAAATGACCACAATATTTTCCATTCCATTCTAACGAAATGTACTGCATTTCATATAAAGATAACAATAATACGGCCAAATCCAGTGTAAATTGATGCAATAATGAGTGATTAACATGAATAAATAAATGAATCATAATTTATTTTGTGCGAATATTTGAGCTGTTGACAGAAACATTTTAATGGTTTTAGAATATTGAAATTAATGTAATTTTAAATGTAATAAAAATGTTTTTTTTTATTGAATAACATTACTATTGCCTTAATTTAATTAGTCAGAAAAGCAAGTGTCTTGAAAAATAGTACCTAGGTAGGTTAAAAATTACCGCTTTTGTGACCGTATTAAATATTCAAAATTGATAGATGTATATTCAGAAACGCAGTTTATGAAATTGAAATATTCATTAGTGCAATCCTACAGCTCTTGAAAAGTTAACATGCATAAATTATTGTTCAATTTTGCTTATGAACACACTATTGTAATTATAAAACAAACCACGTTTTTTTTTAATTAGTTGTCATATGAACATCAGACATTTATGATAAGGGAACATTGTTAAAAATATATTCACAAATGGATGTAGATGTATGTTATCAAATTTCCGAACTATATAGTTTTAAAAATTACACCTTAAAAAATTTATAGAAAAATTAAACTGACAACTCTGTTTAGGGTCCACTTCGATCAAGATTATTCCACACAACATGACAAAATGAAAATACTAGGTCTATCTCTATCAAATCTCTATCATTTTACACATCTATCAAATGTTACATATACTTCTTATATAGATATACGTTAGTTAAAGACATACACTTTTAAAATAAAATAAAAATGTATTAAAAACATAATTCTATACCATTAATTTCTGCCATATGAGCTTCGCAACTGGCTCGCGATTTATTTCATTTTATTTAATTGTATAGCATTAAAATACAGCCAATACTTTTGTATTGTTAAACAAATGTAATTTTTAAACGTATTGAAGCATTACACACATAACTATAACATTACTTGTCCTGATTCATGATGGCCTGATCGCTTTGTTGTCCTTGACAATCAAGTGTGCATATAAACACATACACGTATGTATAATGTGTTTTCATTTAATACAACATTTGGAATGAATATCAGACTAGCGGGAGTATGAATCACAGCACCTAAATACAGATTATTGATTATGAAATGTTTATAACACTTCGAGACGATCGTTATAACACAGTTTTAAGGCAGGAAACATTTATGAGCTACACACATCCATATATAATTTATATTTATTATCGTCACACACATACACAAACTCATACACACACGCACGCAAACAAAACGTCTATTATTGTGATTTAACAAAATAGAAATGACTATTACTACATAAAATATATATTTAGCAATAGCTCACCTGAAATGTAAATGACATGTATGACAGTTAAGGTCAACAGAGAATAAATGACACGAGTCATATTCACCAAGTTTAGTGAGTGTTTATTTTGACATTATTATTACTGCGTATGGGTAGCATAAAATAGAGAAATAATAGAAGACTCAACTATAGCGTTACATGAAATGTTATGTTTTTATAGTATTATTATTTAAATCTTTGATAACACACACACAGACACACATACGGCGTATATAATGAATATTCGAATGCTTACATAAGTTCTAGCGAAGATACGTATATGACTTTGTTCCCTTTGGAAGAACTTTGAAACTTTCATTCGAAGTTCACGTTAGCTTTGCTAAAAGCTCGCTAAATGTGACATAAAATAAATTGATGTCAATCGATTCTAATGCATGTTAATTGTACTAAATCACTAAAAATGGTCTTACGAGGATGTAAGAATTTTAAAATAATAATAATCAATGGAGTTAATTGGTCAAATAATAAAAAAATAACGCCACATTCGAATATGCTTGGCTTCATAATAAATACAATTAAATATTCACTAAATATATTGCAAAATAAGCCCTATAAACAATAAAATATATTATACTATAGTGAATACTGTGTGGTCTCTTATAACAACCGCAAATTGACTAGTACATGTTTTTGTAAACTGAAATGAGCGCACTTACTGCTAATACTCTAAATAAAATTATGTAATATCCCACAATCCATATAATAATATTAACGACTTTGTTCAAACAAGCTTGTAAATTACTTAATTTTTATACACAAAGTAAAAGTACAAGACGTTTGCTGTCTGACAGGTAACAGCAAACATCGTAATTGACAGCATGTTTTGAATTTTTTTTTTATAAATGTATCACTAAACATGGAAATTTCAAAATACATTTTATTATCGCTCGATTGGATTGTTCTTTAATATCCAAGTGTCAAGTTTGAACAAAGCTTTGACTGGGAAATTTAATTTACATACATAGATACATACTTAAGAAATAAAAAATCAAAGAAAATACATTTATTAAACATCGACTAGTATCTTTATAGTACTAATCTATTCCCTCTGTATATCTTACTCTAATAAGACTTGTTTAATAATGTCTTTTGTCAGCATCCACATTAAACATATGTATGATATATACAAAAATAAATAATACTTATAAATTAACATTAAATAAAATAATTCTTTGGTAAAAAAAAATGTGTGTGCCAAGCAACGAATATAATATAAGCGCCATCTACAATTATTTTGTTAACTAATGTCACAATTATGAAACACTGATTAGCTTTTTAGAAACATTTCGTTCCTGTTGCTAACATGTAACGTATATCTTGTAATACAAAGGAAAATATTTGTATTAAGGATAAGATTCAGGATAGAAGCGAAACACCAACGTTACAATCAAAACCTAAACAATTTTCTCTTTCTCTTCCTTCCATAATACAAAAGCAACAGGACCTTTTTGAAACATTACTACAAAACTCTACACCATACATTAACGTAGATTTGGCATTAAAATATAGGGGGATATCAACTTCACCTTTCCATTTTCCAAGCGTAGTTTTCCTAATTTTCTCCTAGTATAATCACTGCAGGGTACAGACGGCCGAGGCGCCGGGGGCGTGGTCGAGTAGTGCGCGCCTTCGTCGTATGCCTTCTAGATACACTTCGCGGTTGAACAAACCCGCTGCCAATGGCACTCTGAAATTGTCATTATATAAAATATAACTCGTATGAAAGACTGTGTTAACACAAATACCCTTGTAAAATCGCATAAGATAAAGTTACTTGCATGCCTGGTCGGTTGTAGCTTCTGGTATTATTATTACATCAAAAATCTTTAAAACTATGACAGGAGAGATTATGAAATCGAGTCATTGTCATAAGCCAATGTACTCTTAAACTATCGATAGTCAATTATAAACCATCAAAAATGGTGGACATGTCTTTACTATTGACATTCTTTATTGTGATTGATTGTGTTTTGCTTTTACATATAACATTTTTTGAAAATAAAATAAATAAATAAATAACCGTCACGCCAGGTCCCTAGCGGGGTACGCAGAGAGCACCGCGTGCCAAACATCTCTGTCCTTACAAACCTGACGTGCTTCGTCGACATTCATCTGTCTCTTCATGCATACACGCCGGTTTCGGAGGCTCTTGAATAGTAAATAAACCACTACTACGCAATCAACTATCGATAATTCAGTGATTAGAATGATTGTGAACACCTTTTCCCGCATAGTATTAATTTTTACAACTTATAAATAAAATTAATATAGTAAATAAGCTTACACGTCGGTACCGGGCCGCAGTGTGGCAGAGAACAGCCCCCACACGGGCTTGTGGTCGCTGGTGCACACCGAATGCACCGAGTTGTACGCGAGGCACTTCAAGCCCGATGACGTCACTTGCGGCGCTGTGCTGATGCGGCGGAGACCTGACCGCATCATTCAACACATTACCAATTGATCTATTATCATTATTTCTAATGACGCTTATTAAAGGTTTAAAGGCACATTTTATAATTTCAAAATTTAAATAACTTATTTGTAGATTTTATTCCGGTTTCAAGTACCTACCCAATTTACCTGAGAAAGCAGACGACGAATTCGCGGTCATCGATTTCGCCTTGTAAAGTATGCGGTCGGTGTACGCGGGGGCGCGTTGCTTACTCGACGTGTCGAATTGTTGGCTGCCGGGATCGTACTGAAAATAGAAATATGAAATGGTCAAGGTCATCATTCACATAATTGGCCCTTTTATCGTTGAACTCATAGACACAGACGTATAAGAGAAAACTCTAAGATGCGTACGTCGAATCTGGACTATAACGCACATAAATTTGTTAAAACATTAGAATGTCGCTGGATTGGAATCTTAGCACCCCGCCATAGCGCCCTGGTTTAAGGGCCAAAATCTAAATCATACGAATGACACTTAGTCATTCTATACATCGTCAGTCTTTATCACAAAAGGTCAAGAAAAAATTAAACAGAAAAATACTACTCGTATCCGATACCGTTAAGCTGAATATGTAGTGTTCGCTGCAAATGATTTAGGACCTTTGATGAATCTTCGACGATACAATATATGTACATTATTGTAAAGCGTAGCATCGAGAGTGAAACTTACTTTATAAGTGGGCGGGAAAGTGATTGGGGCTTCTTTGAAGTCCCTGAAGGCGGCGCCGTCCTCGAGGACCGCGGTCAACTGGTCGGCGTGCAGCAGCCCGTGCGGCAGGTGGGGCGGAAGAGGAAACTATTGAGAGAGCGTATCAATTTATTGATAACACTATCCATTATGCCTTTAATGCTTAATTAGAAGTCACTTGCTCAAACACATAGAACAAGAAAAAGACATTGAAAAATATATATACATGTACCAATATAAGTATATGTTATGTATATATATATATATATAGTTTATCAGCAGTATTGTTAACATACTACAAGCAGTGTTCAGGAGTCTCATTTGGGATCTCATGGTATACATATGTTACATATTACACATACCTATTAATATCATTGTTATAAGCTATAATTATAAGCTCTAATAATTTTATATATAATAAACAGTGCTTAGGCAAGCTTAATATATGGCATTTCCATTCCCCGCGTCACAGAATAAGATCGCAATATAAAACACACGACGATCAATATACCCACGAACTAGAACCAATCACGCGACAGCACACGGTCACGGTTGACTTTAACCTTGCTGCATGTTAGTCGACACTGCCATGCAATGAGTAATTGAGTACCCCTTATCAATAACCCTTCGCGATCTAATCAAAGCAAGATACCTCAACAACGTTATACTACATGCAAACTGATTACACTTAATCACATTATAAAATACCTAACATCAAATATGATTTTACATTCGATTCATATATGAAGTTGGCGATAAGTTCATGTGGAAACATTGTTATCTTCGTACAGTTGTGCATTGCTCATTTGTATACAGCTATGATGAATTTTAAAACATGCAAACGTTACCTGCGTTTGCTCCATCCATCTCAACACAGCGGCACGTGGCTCACCCAACCTGAAGTTTAGGTCACCGCACCAAAACACATAATCAAAATTATTTGTTACATCTGGAAATGAAACGAGCATATTAATTTAACTTTAACTACAATTGTTTGTTACTTATCGATTGAACCTTTGTATATATTATTACAACAATTACATTACGAATAATATTTAAGTTATATTCATAGATATGTAAGTCCCTTCAGGGAAGATTTTATTACACGAAATATAGCCTTATGCAAATCACTAAATCTCCCCACTCTTAAGAAATTAAACGACCAGTTGGAAAGGTGTTCACATGCTGCAGTGAATGAATGAGTATTCATTATATCTACAAAATCTACAGGGTATTTGTTACATTACCTTTACTTCTATGTTTACAAGGCAAATTCTTAGGTAAGTCAATAGATCGGATTATCCTCTTAATATCCGACACTCTCTCTTTGACTTTTTCCTGATGCGCTGTTAAATGTGCGGTTACAAATAGAAATGTCGAGCCGAACAGCGCAAACGATATAGCAACGGCTCCTTTCGTCCGAAAAGCTGTTCCCGGACGAACTGACAGACTCGCATCCTCCGGTAGTGAGCAGTACCAAATAAGATCTCTCCTTATGAATATTGTCAAATGTATAGTTCCTAAAATTAGATGAAGAATATAATGCCAACATAATGAAAATATACATTTTAAAAGTATGGGTTTAAGATTAACTGTACACAGTTAAAGTAAGAAAAAAAAAAATGTATACTCTTCAACTTTATACACTCAAGTTTTTATTAACTCATAAATTAATAATAAAACAAATATATGTATTTTACTTCAAACAAGAAATTTATGTGATTAGGTTGTGGAAACTGATGAATTAATTTATTTCATTAAAAGGGGTAATTACCTAAATAGTAAGAATGTAATAATAAATGTGATGGTCCTAATACTTCTTGTATAGTGATCTCCCATTCTGTACGCTCAGAATAAGACTCTTGTGTTCCTATTGCAAATATATCTGGCACATGCTTCACTTGATTAGGGAATATGAAGTCGGCAAGTTCTCTGAAAGATAAAAAACAAAAAAGTACAATTTTTTTTAATGCAATATGTACCAAGGTTCAGCTTACTTATATCTTTGTTATACAAAGTGCAATAAATGTAATATATCTGATAAATAATAGTCAAATCAGAAGAGTGCCGATCATAAGTGCACATTTTAAATGTATGTTTTAAATAATAGTTTGATGAGATTTTTTGAGGTACCTGGGAGGTGCTTGTCCATTCATATTCCAAGTCCCAATGAAGATTTTAACCTCTCTATCTGGAAACACATGTTCCAATTCCGCAGCTCCCAGTATTGAATGTGATGCCAATCTTCCGTAAAGATAATTCCTATAGACACCAACATTTTAATAACTGACACATCAATAGCATTGATGTACAAAATAAAAAAGTTTTATGGAATACAAGAATTGTTTTTTTAATATTTGTATTTATTTTTATATTCATTTTGGACATGGGGAATTCCTGTGTCAGGTCCAATACCAGTCCAGTCATTTACATTTATATCTCAATTTTCAAATCTTCAAGTTATTTAAATAGATTTAAGAATATGTTAATATATTAATGATATTCACCTTCCACGAGCCTCATGTGTCGGTATCAAGCGTAGTACTTGAGCTGCAAGCAGAGAGTTCCGAGCTAAGCTGTCTGTGCTCCCGGCTCTTGATGTGGACCTAGTGATCGTCGACTTTGTCCTGAAGTAACAAAGGTCTTAACAACTCAAATTTAAACAACACAAGCAGTACAAAGTAAAAACATATTACCAATCAAATTTCAATCAATCAATCAATAAATAATCAGCCTTTTTGTGTACATTTTGGAAGATAGATTAGTATTTTTTAAGGTGGATTTGAACTGTTGGCTAATATAATTGTTACATTTGATAAAAGTAGTAGTGATAGTATTATTCTTTGTAAGCTTTTCAAGATGATTAAAAAATATATTATCAATACATAAGAAAATGAAAGAAGAATGTATGAAGAGACTGATGAATGTAGATGAAGCACGTCAAGTTTGCAAGGACAGAGATGTTTGGCACTTCGTGCTCTCTGCCTACCCGTTAGGTACCTGGTGTGAAGGTTATTTATTATTTTTTTATTTTATCAATACATAATAAGATTCATATACATCAGTATTGTTCGAAGCTTCATGTGTTACTTAGTAAAATAGTGAATTTTTTTTTTTCGGTAGAACCCTGATATTACTATTAATCAAAAATTCCTTCTCTACTTTGCATACTATTGTAAAATTGTGTGTTAAAAATGATTAGTACTGATTTGACACAAAACAAATGAAGCTTATTTGCATGTTAAAAATTAAACTTAACTTACCTTTGCTTGCGGTCTAAAGAACTACTTCTATCACTTTCAGGAGAAGATGACCGATACAGAGGTTTGGTTTCGTTGGATATCAAGTGGTCTGCAGATAGCCTCTTAACAAATAACTTTGTTTTAGGCTTAGTGCCTTCAAAAGAACCGGAATGTTCGAAACACTTTTTAGAGTCCTCGGACTTAGGAAAGTTTACAGTTGCTTTTGGTATCTCTTCTGACTTCGTTTGTGATATTGTATGTTCGCTTATGCTATTATTTGAATTATACACTGGACTGGGCTGTCTGGAGTTCGATTCAGGTTTAGGGACTTGACCTTCTACTAAGCTCTTTGGGCGAGATCGCCTAAAGAACGTCTTACAACACTTGGGATTGCTCTCATCATCGTTATATGTAGGATCAATGTTTTGATTTACATTGTTAGCTAGTGACTCTGTGTTTGAGTTTTTTCTAGTATCCCCCGGGTCGCTGCTTGCATCATTACTTTGTGCGCTTTGGGCTAGGAAGGGATCAGCGGGGGACATTGGACGAGAAGTGGATTGACTAAATTCTTCGTTCGAATCTGTGTCCACATAGCAGCCAACTTTTGGGGACTTCTTCACGAATAAACGCTTACGAAGAGATAATTTTTGCTTGGTCCTGGTGGGTGACGTTGTCATGTTGGGTTTTCAACCACAAAAACCACTAATTTATGTTACTAATTACATTTTTTACTATATATAGACAACATAACCTACAATAAAATATCCTTGACATTTTGCGAACTAGGAAAAATATTGAAAGATGTCATGTTTTTAAAATGCGTTCCAGATAATGTTTATCAGTTCGACATTTTTAGTGATTGTTTGGCAATATTAAAATTACACCGTATTAAAAATACACGTGTCTACTAAAAGCTCTAATATTTTATTTGTATCACTAATTTGGTTACCATGGTTACTTGTCATAAATATATAATATTACGTCGATTAAATAATCGTTATGGATTAGTTACTCGTATAATGATAATATTATTATTTATAATAATTTATACAAAAGCAGGTATTTATTAAAAAAAGATTTTTTTTTAATAAGAATTGAAGATATATTTTATTGTCCGGAGATTATATACGAAACTCATACTTAAGTAAATTTTGAAGCGATAGAGACTATGTTTAGTTTCTGCCAGTCCCTGGAACGAGCAGATTTTGGCCACTGTGGTCTGGGGTTGGGGACAATGCTCCACCAACTACTGACTGGATTCCGTTACCTAAAAGGAACAACAGTGTCGAAATTGATCATGCTGACAACAAATTCATATTTATGCATAATACTATACTAATAGTACTCGTATAAATTATAGAGGATAAAATGATGAGTAAAATCCATAGGTTATTTATGTTTAAGTTTAAGCACACTCAGTTCGTAAGCGTAGCGTTCGTAAGCATAAATAGGTAGATAAATAGCTGTTGTTCTCTATTAAAACAAAAATTCGGTAAACATGTGCATTTTTATATAAAGGTTACCTATATTGCAAAGATCATGTGTGCAAGCTCGATAAAATGTTCTGAACGTCGAATCCGTCACTTCATGATTGAGAAAATCAGGAGAGTCAGTACAACCTCGGTTAAAACTTGCAACTACTCCTACAGGATCCTAAAATAAATCGTTTTTTATATAAGTATATCAAATAGACAAAATACAATACACTTTACGATTGTTCAGCGTGGCTTATTCATTTCAACGATTCTATATGTTTCTTGAAAATGTCGGCTTAGTGTCTGTAACATTCTAGAACTATACATCGCATATTATTCATACATAAGATTCCTACAAGCTTTTATGCATGTCGTCTAATATTGAATATTCATTGCACCTCAAATCATGACTATGACTGGGTTAAATATTTAAGATTACCGATAGATCTTAGCTTTTTGCAAGTTAATAAATATTAATATGATTATTATATATAATAAACTCACGAGGAACTCCTGCCGAAAAATTGTGCAGTACGTAAACGGACAGACAACAGATGTGGTGGAATTCGTTATAGTGAGGCAGGAGTGATCCGTGTCCACTGATGAAAAACCGCACGAGTAGCATCGTAATTCACCTGCGAAAGTAATTTATTGCAGCTTTCTACCACTTACCGTTCGTTACAAGGTAAATTGTAAATTTGCTACTGGCAAGAAAATTGTCGCTTCAAACAATAAATTCCGACGTGACAAGTTTTAACCGTGATTTCACAGCAAAAGCACATAGGTTTTGGTTATGTTGTTGAACTCACTGAAAATACTACCTATTCCTTAACTTTATTAAATCAAATAATTCAAACCACGCAGTTGTTTTTTCCCAAAACTTATAAAAGTTTTCAATATAATAACAATAAAATACCACTGTGAAAAAACCTGCATTTCACTGCATTTCACATGTACTGAATATGCCCCTGGAATCATATACGAGTAGGTACTGCTCAATATGCTTTAGCCCTCTACTATTTGTAGAGACACTACTGTTCTGCAGTGGTTCAAAAACTGTTACAGCCAAGGAGGTATTTACATAAAGGCGAAATATCACTAATGCATTTGATTCTTCAATATTACCTAATGGGTCATAATACCAAAATTCTAAGTAAGTCAGCGTACTTTAATAACTTAAATGCTGAGTGAGTCACTAACTTCTGAATTCTCTGACATTACCTCGACATTCTTCACAAGTTTAGATAGAGGTATATGATTTTACTATCCATTGTAATTAGGTCTACACCCTGAATATTAAATAAAGAAAACTTACCTACAGATCTATTTATCAGAGCAATGAACACAAACACAATGATTGACTTATGCATTTTGTTTGTAACTGATAATCGTGGGCAGGTAAAATAAAAATGTACGTGCTATCAGCCGTATCGGGACTGCTAAGTAATATCTTATCATATGCTTTTATTCCAATATATTAATCGTCAACAAATCACAGCGTCATACACTTAACAAAGTACATATATTTACAAAGTACAACATATGAGACTGCACTGAATTCATTCTGTTAATTTAGTAGTTTAATATATTATATTAATAAAAAATATAAAAGAAATACAAAATTTTATATTATCGATATTAAGAGACTGCATATTCATTTATTCTTAATCATTATTAAAACACGCTTAAATGTTATGTAAGTGCCTAATGCGGAAATTAAAACTTTCGTTATATATTATTATATTAAATGCAGCCGTCTCTTTTATTATTTTTGAAGGTCAGAACATTCAGTATATTGGCTTTGTTGCATTATGAATCAGTAGGTACTTTTATCAACAGGATTCTTAGAGAAATTACTTCCTTATAAACATTATCTAAAATATTTTATCATGTGACCATTGCTATTTTTTCTATAGGAAATTAGCACTCAATTGTTATGTGTAACAATAAGCAAATATTAATATATACTTTCCGTGTTACTCCTTTCTCACGTGAAAAAAGGTAAGTTATTTTGCTTCCAGTAAGTTTACGTTAAAAAAATATGACTCAGCACTAGTTTTCATGGTTTTCATAGGGCTATTTATTCTATTTAGATATTATCAAAAAAATCTTAGCTACTGTTTCAAACATTAGGTATAACAGAGATATCCTCCTTAGGATGATATGTGCAAAAACATATTTATTAAATTTGAAATAGGGTAAAACATCTATGATAGTCCTACTTCAGGCCAGTGATGGGTACTGAATGGAAAACCTAGATATTCGTTTAATGGACCACCCAAATTTAAATATACCATCAACATTTTAAAGTTAGTAGTAAAAAACATAACCTACACTTCTATACACGTTTCTTTAATCATTCAAAATAGTGTGGTGAATACAAATCTATTCGAGTGGATATAGGTATGTTTACTGCAGGTAATAAGTGTTTATGTAGTTGCAGTACAGATGGGCAGGGCAGTGGCCGCTGTTTATCTTAATAGCCATTTCACTCACTGCACACCTGGTCGCTAGTGATCAATGCCTGCGTAATTACCGGTTTCTGATCTCGGTAAAGGCACTGTGCAGATTGCGAATCCCTTATGACGGATCCCCACATTATATAAATACAATCAGAGTTTAACCTGACAGTAGTATTTGATTTTTTTTTTTATTTTTTTAGTATTTGATTGATATATCGATTCAAATCTTTTATTTTATTTTTTTCGTTATTGTTCCAAAGATAAGCGATTTCTTTTGGGCAACGCAAAACATCTTTTGAATAAATATCCCTAGTTATAAAGATAGGAAATTAAGCATTTTAAATATGTACTGACTTTTAAAAATCTTTTATTTAAAATACAAAGTGAGCATTTTTAAGCTTTGGAACGCACATTAAAAAAAATTTTATCGTATGTTTTAATGCCAAATCTCTGTGCACCAAATCCAACGCGACTAGATATTAAGCTTCTCGTATCTGATTCAATCATTTATTATACCAGCTAAGTTTATTTTGAGGTAATTTTAAATGTAATGTGGAAGGTGACCGATGAAAACGAGGTCTAATAGTGAGTCGTAGACTGCGTGGCAGCGTATCTTATACGGATTAGAAGATGCAATTTAGAAACTTATTACCAATTTATAAATATTAATTGTGCCTATTGTTTATGCAATGTCTAGTAATAGAGCTTCAGCTTAGGAGAATTGAATAATGTCTGAATTTGGTAACAGATGTTATAGTATAAAATCACCACGTTACTCTTCTTGCCGAAAGGCAATTATATTATCTGCGGTGCGGTTTTAATTCTAATTAATATTTCAAAGCACAGCATGCAGTGTCTTAAACATAAAATATAATTAAAAGAATTATATTTTCTACTAACTAATGAATACATGAAATAAACTACTGTTCTAAATTAAGTAATAGTTTAGATAATGCCTTTATTGTAGACGTCATTAGCTTAGAAGAAAATTATTTGTTTAAGTGGAGGAATCCTACAGTGGTTAATATTACATATTATCGTGTATTCTGCACGATTAATTGACCCTACCGTGTTGACATGAATATAACCTATCAGAACAAGAAGTAAATAGTTGTTTTATGTAGTATATTTTGTTATATAACTAAACTTATTTATATCAAGGTACTGGCCTTGTTTTCAACGAACTTTTAAACTCTATGTCAGTTGTTAAACAATCATATTATTATGAAAAATTATATTATTTCATGACGAAAATAAGATTATTTTCTAGAAGCAAGATTTTATTTTTATTGTAAGCTTAAACCAAAAAGCATTCAAATAATACAATACCCACTAATAGTAGGTACAAATCTACGAAATACTACAAAGTGTTTAGTGAACCTTTATAATAGCAATAAACCGTAAAAAATACTCCGCATATTACGCATCTAAATACATTCGTCACTGTTATAATGTATCGTTATATGTTAATACAGGACAGGAATACCGTATATGTTAATTCAGGATAGGAAACTATCATTCAGAAATTGATACATTGAGAATAAAAGATATTAAAAAAAGTCTTTGATACAATATTTCTAACAGGAGGAGAACACAGGCCAGGGTCATTCCGTAGAGCAGCATGCACAAAGCCGGGTAGAAATCCATCATATTGACAGAGCCGAAGCTTCCGCCGTGCATCGCACAAAGTGGTTTCTTCGCGTACACAAGACGATTCTCCCGATCGTTCAGACCGTGCTCTTGATTTCTTAATAACCTAATAGAAAACTAATATCATATATCAACGAATCGGTACAACATTAAGAGAAGACACACTCAACCAATATATTATGGTTTCCAGAAAGGAAAGAAATTGCGTGCTGAAAACACAATTTAAGGGAAAGTAGTAAAGATACTAAATGTCGTTATCATCGTCTACGGTTATTACGAAAGAAAAGTATTAGAAAGATAAACAGGAAAAGTGTACTGATATACAAAATACAGATAAAATAGTACTTTAGGTAGGTACCTGCTTTTCTTTAACGATAATCTTCATCGATTAAAGAAAAGTTGTTTCTTAAAGTACATAGTCAATGTCTGAAAAAACTCACGATAGAAGGAAGCAAAGCTGTAAAGATTTGAGACAAATAGGTTTTTATTATATGCAAAATAGTACAGTGTTATTGGGGTGATGCTAGGACCGGAACGGTTCTCTTAAGATCTACACCATATTCCTGGGTTAGAGGGTTAGATCTTATTGAATTAGTTGTCGTTCTTTCCACGCCTATCGATCGGTGAGAATATTTAAATAGGTATTAATATGAATTCACCCAATTTTATAAATCTCCTTGTACGGGGAACGTTTGCGGCAAGCCTGCCATGGTTTGTTCTCCTGAATGTATTCTATTTCCTTGAGGCCACATTTCTCATGTTCGTAGAAGTAATTTTCGATGGTCCTGTAACCGG
>DVPR01000351.1:0-14533 GCA_018239345.1 Oxynetra stangelandi
CGGAGCTGAAAGCTTCCATAGTCCGCGACCCAACCAAGCCCGTTATAGTTACGGGATTCATTCCGAACACAGAAACGAGCTGCCTGAAGGAAGCTCTAGTCCTACTCAGAGCACAGAATCGCGGACTCAATACGGAACAATGGGATGTGCTCTCTAAGAAGGAAGTCGAAGACGGGTACCATGTGACCTTCTCAATGGACAGACGCTCCGCTGAGTTTCTCAACCAGAACAATTTCGAAGCCTGCCTAGGCTTGACGGTTACGCAGTTTTTCCTCGGATTATCTGAGGACGAACAACGTAATAAGTAAAATGCTAAAAGTAAAGTTCACTTCTCTTATAATTTTAAGCTGATCAACTGCACATGCTAATATGGAAGATTGCTTTGCATTTATTAGGTCATAAGCCCTTAGTCCTCTTTAGTCTATGTGGTTTTTACATCTGAATGTTGTAGGAAAAGTAAGATATATGTACGTATATGGTGTAGAGGAAGAAAAGTCCGCTTGAATGAGTAACTAACACACATCTGAGACCTGGGTCTAGAAGCGAGACACTTTCTTTACATAAAACTTATTTATATGACATGTATAACTAAAATGAGATTTTCGGACATTCCTCGCCTGAAGAAGTTTAATAGGATAGGATGGAAAGCTGTTATTTAATAAGTTAGAAATGTAAACATTAGTATTATAGGCTTAAGTATTGTAGGTTTGAAATAAATCCTATTGTAAAACTCTAGCGCCGGCCCTTGTCCTTGATCAGGATAGAGCGATATAGTCTTTCGGCTTCCTTGGCTCGGATAGAGTCACTTCAAGTAAATTCTTCTTTGAATTTAGGTTAAATAAATAATAATTTTCAAAATTTCAAGGAACATTTTTACTGCAACAATTTTTTAATACTCAGCGTCACCCGATTGATTTTTAAATCTATTCGGGCGACACCTGTTCACGCGCCTCACAAAAGGTGGCAGCAACATTTTATTTTGAGATGGAATCCGTTTTTTTACATTTAGCTTTTTGGCGACACTTGCCATAAAGCTTAGAGCCACCGCTCTTCTCGGTCTACCTCAGGGCCGGCGCTGCATTACCACTGTAGCAAGGGCTAGGTGTTATAAGTCATATTATATAGTTCTCTTTAAAAAGTGTTCCAAAGAAAAGCAAAAATTTTAAAAAAAATTATTTAACCGCTTCAAAATATATTCTTAGGTACCGAGAGAGTTACCTTAGGAACTCAATGGTTTTTATAAAAAAAAATTATAATCTCTTGAATATACTTAGTAGGTACTATTGTATTTCTTTGAGCTAAAAAAATTAAATTTCTTAAACATTCTTAGGTACTGAAAGTTACCTTAGTAACTCAACGGTTTAAATAAAAAAATATATAATCTCTTAAATACTCTTAGGTAGTAAAAGTTACCATAGTAACTCAAAGATTTAAATAAATAAAAAATGATGATAGTAACTCAAAGGTGCCATAGTAGATGATGCCATAGTAACTCCCAAAGTAGATGCCATAGTACCTCAAAGGTTTAAATAAATAAAAAATGATCTCTGATCTCTTAAACACTCTTGGGTTACCTTATTAACTCAGAGGTCTAAATAAAAAATATTATACTCTCTTGAATACTCTTAGGTACTAAGTCGGTAAGTCAAACGTTTAAATTAAGAAATATATAATCTCTCACATAATCTTAGGTACTAAATACCGTATACTCGTATATGTTTAAGCTTTTTCTTGTCGCCGTGCAAGATTTTGTTCTCTCTACAAGTAGATATTGAATAAATAACATTAACTGGAATACACTGAGAATTTTGAATTTTACTTTTCACCCTGTCCATATGTCACTACTCAGCTGTAACACACCGCAAATCTGTTCTGAGTGCTGAGTCCTAGCCTAGTGTCTCCTGCACTGTATGATGTTAATAATGGGTGATTTCAAAAAGTCTTAACTGTTCTCTCTCCTATCAGCTCTAGTTGATGTATCAGAAAGGAACATGCAGTCACCAAAAGTATTACATTCATTTTATCATCTCACAATTACACGATAACTGACCATCTAGTATGTATGTATATGTCTAGAGGTATCACGATCAAACTCTTTGCCATGTTACACTATCAGATGAAAGTCCCAATACTCATTGTTGAATTTTCTCTTCTGTCATTGCAACATGGTTATCTTTGTTCTTCCCTAAAATCTTTTAGATTGTCTTTCAAGTGACTATACGGGCTGTGGTGTGTTGTTAACATTGTGGTACAGCCCAAAGATTCAAAGTGATGAAAAGCATTACGTGAACTAGATCTTAATAGTTTGTTCAACCTTGTGATATTCGTGATAATTTTTTCGAATCATTTGCACGAGATATTAGCGTGGTTCAATTTCGTGCTATAGGTGCTTTAAAATTATTAGGGTATTTGAATAATCCGTGTTGATGATACAATAACTGTCACTGTATAGGAATCGTTGTAAAACTTAATATTATCACTGTAAAACTTATTACTCATAGGAATCATTGTAAAACTTAATTACCCTATGCATGCCTACATACTATGCCTACAAATTGAAAATCAAGGTAGGTAGGCAGTAAACTAGCGCCGATACTCTTGAAAATTGATGTGCGATTGATTGTGTATTATTTTCTATTAAACAGTGTAAAACTAGAATTTTCACCAAATCACTATTTTTTGTTATTATTGTTATTTTTATTAACTTATCAATTAATTTATACATGAAACATATGACTCTATTACTCCTGAACCACAATTTGGCAGAATGTATTGTCGGGAAACGATTTTGAATAACTGCATCTAATCATTTTTGGATCAATCCGTCATCATTCACTCCGTCATTGGATTTCTGTTTATGAGTAAAATATTACATTCTAACATGAAAATGTCCAGAGCGCTTTACAGGTAACTATATTTGCAATACTTTGTAGATTCTAAAACTTCATGTGTTTCGACAACGGTTCTAACTTTTCCAGGCTTGTTCAATATCCTGAATGCAGACGATCTCGAATGGCGAATTGTCTTAAGGAGTATCGTTCAGTTCAGCCCAATTGCCCGGAGAGATAAATCTTTTGAGGTGCAGCTAACAAAGCCTATCCATTGATAGACTAAATTCTTGAGGATATGTGGAACTTCCTCACCAATAGAAGAGGTGAGTTCAAAGACTTCCTCTCGATCATTACCTGTTTTTTGTTTCATTTTACTCTTCATGTTTCTTATCTACGGGCGTTATATGTCGACATTTTGTCTTGCAAGAGATCAGTAGGGTTTGTTGTAAGAAATGTTAGATTGTGTCATTTATCCATGTCCGAGTGACTGAGGATAATACATTCGACAATACTTTGTTTGTGTAAGTTCAGATTATACATGGCAAGATCTAAAAACGAATTATATTTTCTGTAGGTGTTGTGCAGTTTGTTCAAATGTGAATGTGAATGGAATAATTACAGGGTCTCTTGAATGTGGTGGAAAAGTGAGGTTCGATCAAGAATCCAAGAGGCCAAAGAGTAGTCCTGTACTTGAAGGCCAAATGTGTCATCTGGTCGCATAATTACCATGTTGTTGATACATTTAACCGCTCAGTAAGATTGTTGTCTGATACTATTGTATAGCAATAATATTGGGAGATTCCGACAAGATTTTTGAGATTTACATTTTTGGTATAAATTAACGGGGTTAAAAAGTTTTTTTTCTTCTTCGTGTCACATGTTGATAGGAGAGCTGAAATTTAGGCTTATTTTAACATATCTTTTAATTTAGAGTCATCATTATACATTTACGTAAAACTTGAATTAAATTGAAAAAAAAGGGAACATATAAACTATGAATGTTTTAGACTAAGGACAAAATCCATATTATAATACTTGATTCGAAGTAAAAGATTGCACAAGATCATGCAAATGGATTTTTCTACTAAGAATCATAATAGTGCACAATTCCTACAGCAATTAATACAAGATCTCCAGAAAATAATTGGTATAATGATGGTCAAATACGCAGTCAAATATGCATTGATAAGATTTACGGTCATTCATAGATAGGAGAGTTGAATTGTACTGACTTGGAATATCACGTTCCATGAAGAGAACCGCCGTTATTGAAGAAAAGAAAATGTTGTATTTTTCTATTGCTTTATGATGCTATTTTAGATTTTTATTGGTTAATTAAATGCAACGGGACTTTCAATTGAGCTGTGCAAAAGGTTTATGATCCTAGATTATTTGTCAGTGAGGCGCGGAGCTTTCTGTTGTCGCTGTGGCGAAGTCATGCGGTAATTCATTTGCATGGTGTGATAATTGTTGAAATATAAAATATTAGAAATAGAAAAGCAAAATGCATCGAATAAGTACAGAATTATCCAGTCAGCTTCCTTCTAGCAGAGAGAGGGGGAAGCGGTTCATTTTGCATGAACTAGTCTCGCAATGATAGTGGGGATGGTTCACAATGCAATTCACCACTGAAAATGAATTTGCTATCTTCTGTGTATTCCTCTGTTTCATAATTAATATATTTGAGTTACTTAACTGGACCACCAAGGCTGGCCCCCCCTGGGGCAGGACTGGAAAGCCAATTGAATAAAGACAGTTAATTGTTAAGAGCACAGAGAAAGTAACAGAGATTACATTGACGAATATAAAACAATGCACATTCATTTTTCAAGAAGCTTATTCAAAGGTATACCTGATAGCCTGTCAGGTATGATACTTATTCTGAACACTATAACCTCGATGTAGCAGAGAGCTTATTCAGCTGATTTGGTATTAAAAACGAGAGAAGATGTAGACTTACTGGTTGAATAAGCGTGCTATATCAATTTGGTATGCAATGCCCCGGATTGAATGCTGATGAATACCATGAGATCTTCATTTCGCTCTCGGTAATCCTTGAGATTCATAATAAATTGAAAATTAAACAAGTGAAAGCAACCAACTACTTAAAAAAAACGATAGTTCAATTCAGGAAACAAAATCAGCGCCATCTCGCGTCAGATCGGAGTATTATAATGATGTAGCCGGAAGCGAATGAAACGGAGAGAGGGCGATTTTGAGACCCGACGTTATGTTTTGAACATAGTTAGTGGAAACAATTTCATCGCGACACAGGTTATTTAAAACTTAAGTAACTTCATTACTCGTATGGTTTTTTCTAATTACTGCTTGCGCAAACTAACGTAGCACTACATTCCAGTCTTTTAGGTACAGTGGACGATCTATAAGGCTGAACAGGGTGGAGCCTAGACCGCCACATTTGGCGGCAATTTTTTCTTATGTTTTTCAAAAGATAAAGAGTCATTTTTTACAATAGAGTTGGTGAAATTTTAATAGCCCACTGAAAGCCCTTGTGTAAATTCACCACTTGAATAATTGAATTGCCAATGAAGTTATGGACTATTAAAATTTTAATAGTTCACTTGAAATTATTTACGTATATTAAATTATCTTTTATTTATTATTTATTGCTGATATAATATAATGAATGAAAATAATAATTGTATTCATTGGTAATTCAATAAATAGACAAATGTTTCCTATCATTTCTTTATTTACTCGTATGTCTTACAATATTAAATTTGTTTATATACAAATTAATGTCACATAAAATATCCTGTATTGACTTATGACATTGTTCTTTTGGTGATTTCTTTAAATAACTCTTTTTATATATTAATTGTGTTTCCAAGCGCTGTTGGCATTTTCCTAAGAATTTTCCGCTGTTATACATATAATTTCTTTTCCTAAGCTAAGATAGCTATCTGCGACATGAATTATGAATAGTTTATTTCATGTGTACTAACTATTCACACAATGATCAATTGTTCTCGATTATTTGACATAAATATCATATTAAATGTACTATTTCACAAGTACAAAATGTATATGTGTATAAATAAAAAATCGGGAAAATTATTTTGAAATTTTTCAAAATACAAATGTTTTACGTAGGTGGGTTAATACAATAGTTTTTACAATAAGTATTATTTTTAGTGTTGAAAATACCTTAACGCTTTGCTGTACAATTGCCGCAAAAATGCACTGGAATAACAAAGAAAAAACATTTTTCATTCAGAAATACTTATTTATCTATTTATGCACCACCAAGTACAATGTGATAAGGCACCAGGCCGCTAAGGAAGCGTCCACCTAACATTCGCACTTTCTTATTAGAATATACTTAATCGATTTCGATATTAATCAAAATCGATATACTCCTGTCTATGATACAATGGTCTATGGTCTATGGTCGTACCACCGCCCACCATGAGGAGAATGAATGTACACACTATAGGTGCTCAAATCGTACATAATTATTAATGTATATATTTAATTATCCTTTTACATACAGATACCCGCAGTCGTTTGTCCATCAGACAAAGAAATCCAGCTACAGCGAGGAGTCCACGAGGGCCGCGCATCTGAAGCAAGTGAGACCGGCTTACGAACCGCCCTCGAAGGTACGCTCTAACACACACACTCACACGCACACATGCACACAAACGTACGTTTATTTACATACACACACATGCGTATTGTCAATATGAAATAATAAAAATGAAATATAAACCACTTATCTCGCAACAATTTGTTGATGAATTACAATGAATCTTTAATATTAAATTTGTTACATTAATAATATTTGGTTATATTAAATTATTTAGTATCGAAATGAATATTATTATCAGACAATGTTGATCGATACAAATGTATATTGTGATTTTAATCGCATCGTGGTATTATTTGGGTGTAATATCGACTAATCTTCACGGAAGGACTCTTTTATATTTAGCGTTACATCTCGATAAAAGTTGTATTATTAGGTAAAATCTACATGGATATGAGGATATCGTGGACAAAATGGTATGTTTTATAGGAATATATTATTTACAACAAGAGGACGACAAATCGTTTCCTGACCGACTTCGGATTATGCATAATCTTCAGTTTTCACCACAAGAGGATTTGTAACTGTAATAATATAGAAGAAAGAAGAGATCTAATTGTGCAATCACACCCATGTCAAATGGCAGGACATTAGAAGAGTCGTAAAGTTGAGTTTCTGCCGTAACCGCTAATTGATGAAGAGGGATAGACATATAAGTCCAAGAACAGCTGCGATTCGCGTTTCTTTAATGTATGGATACCATAATTCACGGTGAAAAAGTTTTATGTGGAAGTGAATTTTCGATAAAGATACAGTAGTGGTAGAATTGAACAATGAATTTTATTTAGTGTGAACGATTTTCTTTCAGACACTAGTAAATTCTAATACATGCTAGATACTACTGATTTATTTTAAATGCAATAGTGAATTTTTGAGACGATTTTAGGAATTGATTTTCATTTGTTATCCTCTTCATTTGGATGTAACGGATTGGACCCGGGTCGACAAAAATGATTCCACTACCACGATCAGACCTCTAGACGATTTGAGGGTGATTTTGTCAAGGTGTTCACCCAAAGAGAATCCGTTAGGAATAAGATCTAGATAAAATTATTTTCGATTATCTAAGACAACTCTCTAAAAACTAGATAGCAAGATATTTTAACACTAGTACCAAGATATGCCTGCGTTAGGATTGGACGAATTCTTTCTGACAAGTGAAAAATTGCCGCTGCATCAACACAGTATTATGTGAGGAAATAAGCAGATTTTTTTAAAACTTCTCTGTGTATAAGAGTTTACATAGCAAATTATGTTCAGTTGGTATGTGACCAAGAGTACAGCCCAAATCCTCACGGTAATTCTTAAGGACTCCGAAATATGAAAATGTTGTGTGGTCAGTATTTCGAGGTCGGCTGAATCTGCTGTTCTCTTAACAGTGTAATTTGCAGTATGTACTAAATACACTAGATAGTATTTTAGCAGATCATAGCAGTGATATACCCCAGCGATTTAAATTCAGCCACCCAGCCATTCTCGAAGGAAAAATCAGCAAGAAAGCCGCGCAGACCTTTTGAGTTCTCTATGAATTTCTTCGTGAAGAATTGATGTCAATGCCCACTTAACCTGGCTGGGGATGACTATGGCCTTGATCCTTTTCGTTTTGAGAGGAGATACCTGTTTCCAATAGTAGAAGGTCAGAAGATAATAATTATAGTAGGGAGTTCAAATTGATGTTCAAATTAATTTACTTCCTCTATCTCCGGTGATATTTCTAATGGGTGTGACATTAGTCATGCCAACGGTGCCATTCCTACAGTGAAATGTCCTCGAAATTTCTTCGAATGAAAATTCCTGGTTCAAACCTTATTTCATGTGCTTAATAACTAAGAACTATTATGCACAACTTAGTAATTGTGTTAGTCCCTTCGCCACATTTCTTTATCAAAGAGATGATGAGAAATTTGAATACAGAATACAGACAACGGGCTAACCTTTGAATAAACTGTAATGTAATCAATAAAAATGCAGCAATAATTTTTGAACAAACAATGGACTTGCTAGGTGACTATGTATTGATATTTCCAAGAGCCAAGACTTGAAAAATTCACTGATTGAAAGGATGTTATTTTTAAAATATCTTTAGAAAATGAAAAATTTCTTAGATATAAAGATGCAGTTAAATAATATTCAAAAGTTATATGCATTTATGTACTATTTTGATTACATGAAGTGCTTATCAGTTGCTGTGTTTCTTCAAAGAGGAAATCAATAGATAGCTCCGTCAATTTAGTACTATTGTTGGGGTGTTTATATGGAATGTGAATTTTCCTGTAATTTCGTACAATACATGAACAATAAGGAATTGAATATAAACGCAATGCCACGTGAAGTTAATCATGGACACAATTTCGTACTATATTCCTGCGGTAGGCGACGGAACGGTTATTGATGCCATTTTCCTGAATTGTTGTGTTGACTACATACAGTTACAAGATTGGTTTTAATTTGTTCTAGTCGTAAGTTAAGTTTCATAGCTGTCGTAATGCTGATTTGGCCAATAATGCTTCAAGAGCATTGCATGGTATTAAGGTTAAATGTTTGCAATAATTTCTAGTAATAATATTGTTATATATTTATTTTTAACATTAATAAAGCCAAAGCCACAGAGTAAGATCGAATACTTTCTGTAAAAGCTGAATAATTTTAACATAAAAGAAAGACGAGGCGTAATATTTGGGCTTTTGTAGTTAGACATTTTGAATAACATGCTTAGTATAATTAAATTAATGTTCTTGGTATATAATCTAATCAAATAATTTTTTTTTTTATTGTGTTGTCTGTGTTTGCTAGTAAAATTTCAATTTACAGGCATCAAACCAAGCTATCTACTCAGGTGGATATCGTCCGAACAGTCATGAGAACGTAGAATACTCGCCTTCACATTCATGTCAGAATCCATGGCAGCTAAACATCGATAAGCCCGCAGCTTATACTCCATCTAACAATCAGGACAGCAGAATAGAAAATTTTGATATACCCAGAGTATCGGATCATATACGTATGGGAGACGCAGAGCCAAAGAGATCCCGTTCCGGAACTCGCGATTCAAGATCGCCCATTCGAAGAGATCGATCACCGTTTAAAGATCGATACAGAAGACATTCGCCGTCACCTCGTTCTCCACGCCGCTCGTGGGCGCTGGAGAAGCGACGCAGCCCTGATATCCGTGATGCGCCCCCGCCACCAGTCTGGCCTGGTCAAGTTTCAAGAGATCCCGAATTCTCTGGACAAAATCGCAACAATTTTGCTGACGTTATTGAGAGAACAGATAAGAATCTTGGAGCCGCCTGGGAACGACCTTCGTTCGAAGGAAGGGACCATGTCCTCGGACATGGAGTTGGCCCAGGATCTGTCCGTGGACCTTACTCTCAAAATATTGCCAAATGGAAGACAGTGCCACAATCAGGTGCCAAGGAGCTTATATCGAGCAACTTCAGACAAAACGAATGTTTTTCTGAAAATATAAGGGAGAACTATCCTTCAAAAGAACGCTACGATTTACCAAATGCTCGGGAGCGTTCGCCATACACGGACAAGCGTATCTTCAAAGATTACCCAATGAAAAAAGATGATCGTGACGAGTTGCGTCATAAGAAGAATAGCCCATCAAGCATAGACTTCTCTAGAGGCGATGATGGCAGAAAAGAAGTGTTTCGTACGAATCCCGAAGACTCGAATAAGGAGATCGAAGATCGCTCCATTGATGATGAATTTGAAATGCGAGAAGAAGAAACAGCAAGGAATCAAACAGACGAGATGGATCGACATGCTCGCCAACGTGATTCTCGTTGGCCCAAGAAATTGTTGAGTCCATCAGTGAAAGCAAAGAGGGACAAAGCAGCCGAGGAGATCACAAGAAGAATTATGAACCGGTTCAAAAATGAAATTAGCGACAATCTCAGGAATCGGGTCCACGACGAGCTGACGCTTACATTTGCTCGTATATTCTACGAGATGTTCAGAGACAACGATGTCTCGTACGTTGAAATAATCATTAGGTTCAACAAGAAGTACACGGCCAATGAGGAGGCGAAAATTTTCGAAGAGGTGATGTCGAGTTTCTCAAGCAATTACAGGAAACGTGGTGCTCAGGGTAAGATTTTGATTTAACATTTTTCAAATTTTGTCGATACATTTTGGTTTGTTATTAATATGGTCTGGTCTGCCTGTGGTGGTTATTTGGAGGTTTTGCGAGTTTTTCTTTTTTTAATTTTTTTTTTTCACGAGTGCTCGTAAGTTTTGCGGGTAACATATAAAGTATGCGATTGAAACGAATTATAATAAAATAGTAGTGATAAGTGACTCCTGCTGATTTATCATCGAATGCTGAACATTTGTATGCTGCGGTTTGTAAATCACGAACGCGAACATTATCACACTGTTTACACTACACTGTATTTTTCTACTGTTTTATTTTGACTTCATAACAATACAAAGTGCACCTCCCCCCGTCCCGCATCCGCCGCCCCCTCTCCGAATTTTAAAATAGACTCAAACCTCCAAACTAAAACGACTCTCTTCATTAACACCACACCACATCGGTACGAATATAGTTTTATGAATAACATAGAAATCGATTTAATTTAGATAAATTTTGCCCTCGATTTTGGACGCGTGGATAAACTGTAATATATATATACTTGATATAATCTTTTCCTTCTTTTGTTTTATTTTGTATCGTTGGATATTAATATAGCCTAACTTTGGAACTGGCCCCGTGAAATGTGCTTTTGTCCCTCGCGAAAAGTATTTTTTTGTGACCCTTTTTTTGAATTTTTTTTAGGGATAACTTTTGTTAAACTAATACACGCGTGTGGGTTCTCTCTTGCCAAAATTCATATTAATAACCGAAATTTTCCTTCGTCTGTATTTATATTTAATCTAGATTCGATTTAAAATCGATTTATTAAAGAAAAAATCGTTTCATCAAAGCTGATTGATCGGTGACGTTGATAATATTTGGATATGTTTTTTATTGAATAAGTAACTGTTTTTCATTGAAAAAGTATCTGCAATAAAGAGAAAGCAAATTATTTCGGTAACGAACAATCACCTATTGAATGATTTTGTGGACACCAAGAATGATGTTTAATTGTCCTCAGTTCGATTCTAGTTACATAACGTGTATTTGAAATTTGACTACCAATAACTTTAGCAATGTCCAAAGTGATATTGTCCGGTGAATGTTGTTGTCGCTGTTTATCGTTTGTTTATTTATCGCTATCGACAACTGTCGCTTCATTACATCACTCGATGACCGAGAGAGAAAGAGAGAGAGGGTATTTGAAAAACATAAATAAATCTCAACGCTAAGCTTTTCATACGGTCAATGTGCCCACTCGTGTCTAACTACGGCTAGTGATGCGTTGATTTATTAATTAAATGTCAGTCGGTTAATTTGTCTTGGTTTTTTCTACTACATACATACATACATATATATATATATATATATATATATATGTGTGTGTGTGTATGTAGATGTGACTGTATAAATATGTAGTTTTCTTACAATGTGACTTACACCGATTGCTTCATTTATAGGGTGCAAAATTTTTGTGTGCAATAGGTTTAATATACCTATTCGTGTTTCATTTTGACCCGTGCTAATAATAATAATAATATTTTCATCTTCACCTGTCGAATCTGGAATCTGTGGCATGTTAGCAGGGGCGTTAAGCGAGAAGTCACTTCGCGACTAGTTTTCAAGTACAAGTTCAAAGTTGTTTTATTCATTGTTAGGTATATATAATACATAAACACAATGAAGGTCATGTCCCTTGTCAATGTTGTTATTGGAGATGCCTTCTCTTCGATAATTTATTTATTACTTACTCACTGTAGGAAGCGTATTATATAGGTATAAATAGAATGGCAATTCTCATTGTACGTTTCACTGTTTTGTGGATTTCGTAAATTTTACACCGTTCTCTCTTTTTATGTCATCACATTCTTAATGAACAATATGAATAATCACTTACCCTGTTGTATGCGCCACTTGTTCGCAGTCCTTTACAATATGGTTTCCAATAATTCTACTATACATCGAACACAAAATAGATATGTATTTAAATATAAAACAAATCTCAATTGGTGATGATAACGAGAAAAATGATAAAGCTAATTGTCAAATATATTTATTAAAAATGAAGGAAAGTAATTGACTTACTATTTAAATTTCATTAAAACAGATGAATATAATATGTTCCAGACTGCCGTTTAAAAATGTACAAATAGCATCACAAAATATATAGTTTGATTATGCTTAGAAAATACTTTTGCATTTTCAGACGATACAGAGGTTCCCGCTAAAACTTCTAGGCGCTCTCCTGATATCATAAACAAAGGTAATTATGATTGTTTTGTTACTTTTTTTTACATATATTTTAAATATTTTTAATTTGATTAAAATTTAGGAAAATTTAAAAGTTGTAAAAGTATGCGGTAGTGTCTTTAGATTTCTTTTTAGTTATAATACCTTTACTCGAGTCATCACTGTCACAATTTTTTTGCAAACGCATTTTGGTATTGTCAGAGCTGTGCCGCGACACCGATTTATGTATTGCTAACTGTAACGATGTTTTTGCGTCTTCCACAGATGAACCAAAACAAATTCAGTTTTCCAGTAAGTATATATATAGTAATAAGTTTTCTTTCTAAGATTTCATCACTCTCCTAATAATCGGGTTTTAACCGTTATTCCTTCATTTCATTTCCAATTATTCTCAGATGTAACTCGAGCGGTCTCCAATTGGAGTGTAAATCTCGTGCAGGCGGCCAACTTCCCAGCGAATACCGTGCGTACCGCGGCAGTAGTGTCATCTACGGTCAGGTCTCTCAGCACGCAGATGCCATTTACCGCTCACCAAATACCCTCAATGGTTCCACCGCCCTCTTACTCATCGAGATTTGAACTTCCAGAACAGCCAGTTTTAATGTCGATGAACGATTTTAATGTATACCTTTGCAAGAATGACTTCCAAACGTTCAACGATAATCAAGCGGATCAGCTGAAGGACTACTTGGTGGCCCAAATGATCGAAGAAACCGTCAAGTCGCAGGGATGGGCTCCGGACATCATAATTAAAGGTCTTCAAAGTTCGCACAGATATGAAATTGGAACCCAGGACGCGCGCTCCAGGGATTGGCTCCTTAATTTGGATTTCAGTGGTTTCTCTCTCTTCAGTGTGCTTGCATACACGAGCGAGGAGTTATGGTTCGAGCGTGCCGCCATTTGGTTGCCCGGGCATTCTAGGTACCGTCAAATTGAGCCGTTACAAAAGCTAAAGTTGCAAAACAAAAATTTGGAGGGCGTCAACTTGGGTAAGTGGAAGTGTGTGAAAAAAGTAGTCACCGCGAAGGGCACCAGAATTTACGTTGATATCCCACCGTCTTCTGCTCGCGCTCTGGAGAAACAAAAGATGATGCTCAGCTACGAACTGCAGAAGGTGAGTGTTTTTCTGAAGGCAGTTGCCGTCGACAAGGATGCTTTCGATGCGGGTCTACACGAAAAGTCCGTTGAAATTGTGGCTTCGATGCATAACAACACGATGCCGTCTCTCGGGCATGACTTGAACGTTGTCAAGATAGGTGTGAACAGTAAAAAACAGACTACTTTGTCAATGGCGCATAAAATCAAGGATAGGATTGTATATCGACTCTTTCAATATCTGTTGCAAGGCGGCACTAGTCATACAGATTTCTTGAAATACGGTTTCTGCTCGCCGGGATGTTTGGGTGTGGTGCCGGAGAACAACGAATCTAGGCGATGGCTGACCGCACTGCAATTCGGTTCGTTGAACCGACAACCGATAGTGGTGTTGGGCGGCGATGAGACAAACATGAGGTACATAAAGATGTCCATCATATTGCCCACCGACCACAACTTGACCAATACCGCGATAGTTTGCGAGAAATTGAAGCAGAGCAATCGGGGCGTGAAAGGCATCAATTTCAGCGCTTGGAAGAATGCGAACCTAATAAACAGACACGACGGCACCGGTAAACTCGAAGTGCATATGGACCTGGAGTCCGTGCAGACTATTGTCGATTTGAATTACGAGTTGGATTATGTTGATGAGAGGCAGCACAG
>DVPR01000352.1:0-14529 GCA_018239345.1 Oxynetra stangelandi
TCGTTCTAATAGAGAATATATTACGAAAAGTTCTTTATATAATTAAAATTCAACCAATTAATTAAGAACGCTAACAATTTTACGCAAAAAAGTAATAAAAAAGTGATTCAGTGAAATATTCTGTAACTAACTAAAAGTGCAAAATAAATTGATTATTAACCTTTCGAAAAATACATCAGAGCCATCTGAGTCGCTGCGCGGTAGTATTAGTTTCGGCAGCACCATTCCCTTTTTACGCCTGCCCCGGATCCCGGATGACGACGGCCATTGTAGCTCCGAGGTGGCCATTGGACTATGTGGACTTAAAATAGTCAGACGGCGTTCCGGTGGAGGCAGACTGAGCTGCTGTAGTGCTCGGCGTTCGGTACTGGCGAATAGCCCGCGTCTTTTTTCAGCCGAATTCCCCATATCCTCGCCTGACAACGCGCGACGGGCCGGCGCACCCCGCGTTTCTCGGACATCGCGCTCGCTAGCGGTTAAAAACGAGCTGCGATGTACACGTACCGAGGTGCAGGAACTGGCAGGGCGCGCCGGGGAGGTGTCTTTAGTAGGACGGAGACTCTCCATGGAACGCGCTGTCTCTACTCGTGTCGCCGACAGAAACTGTCCGGACGCAGCCGTAACTTGTGCCACCTCGCATTCTTCTTGACTCGAGCTAGATGTGCCGCTACGTGAAAACGTACTAGCTTTGGAAACAAAACTTCTATCGCTGTATTGAGCTGTTGAAATACTGGACGTGTTTACATCGGCGGATTCCGACGAGGCCTGTTGACGGATGAAACCTTCCTCTAATGAGGAATGGACTATGCGGGTATTCAGTGAGCTAAAAGCTGCGAGTTTCGGCCGACGACTCTTTCTCTCGTCCTCTTCCTCCTCCATAGCTTTTGTTAATAAAAACACCTATAATACCATCTAATCACGTATACTCACGCACACAACACTATCTATTTAATACACCATTTTTCGTTTAAATATATTTATTACATATTCATATGTATGTATATCTTATCTTATATTTATGATATATATGTATATATATGTATATAATTATAGTAAGGAACACTGGACACAGTCTTAATCACTCTTTGAAATCACCACACGCGCGTAGAATATACACCTGTAACAAATTTGCTTTATTAGTTGAAATATTACAAGCGTCGGAAATTATATTGAAAATATCGCATTATTTCACCGTGACTAAGTTTTCATTGGAATAAAGGTTGGTGGTAAAATTTGGGAAATTATAATAGGATTCTTCAAACTCGAACAAGAAGGGGGGTAACAGAAATCTTGTTAAAGTTGTAAATTTGGTAATTAAATACAATGGGACGCGGCTTTTATGGAAATTTATGAATAGTTGTTTTAATTACATGTTTCAGTTCGCAGATTTGGAGTCGAGTGCCAGTTGTCCCGCCTGGTTTGCGCAGTCGGTGAGAGCTTTCACTTGTTCAGCATTTAATCCCGTTGCTTTTACTTTGACATCGGCACTTTTGGTGTGCTCCTTGCTTTCACTGCTGGATTCCACCCTCTTCGTAGTTTCATTGCCGAACTGATCAATAAAGGTTTCCTCCTCAAATTCCTCTTCATAACTCTCCTGGTATTGTTCACGAAATTCCTGTCGAGCTTGGATGGTCACTTGTTGATTGGTTTGCCTTTGTTCCATCACTTCATTCATCGTTTTCTTTACAAGCTGCTGCCCAGCCTCAAGATTCTTGTGCTCAGACATTGTTATGGAGATTGCCTAAAACACGTAGATTTACAAATATACTTTCTTATATCTTCATATCCTATAATTCTTAAAAGTACAGTTCATTAACATTTATTCCTTACGTATTTATATTTCAACTTTAAATAATTTCTATAAAATGAAAATATATCAATTCAACTTTATTATAAGTGACATTTTGAAGTTAAATCTATCTATATTAAAGTCGGATAAATCACATTCAACATGGTGCATGTAAAATTAAAATTGAGGTTTAAAAGAAATTGATAGCCGTCAGTTGGCGAACAGCCAGCGCCGGAATGTTTGGACCGAATTTGAATTCACGTTTTAAAAGAATTAAAATTGTCTTGAGCCGATCGTATGTTTAATTTACAACATTTTTTTTCAGTTTAGTCCGCATGACCTCAATTAGATTCATTGTCTTGAGGATTCCAAAGGCGAGGAATGCGATAAATATTTTAATGTGACAACAAAGAGTGCCGAGACGGTTCTGTTCCACAAACGGCACAAAGGTATTTGAGCGAGCGTCCTATAGAAATTCACTACTTCTATAACAGCACAAGGAATAAGCGTATGAAATTTTATTAAACTCACTTATTGACTTTTGTCAGCCAAATAAAATACGTTAAGAACTCGAACCGATGAAACATCACGGAGTACGAATTTATTTATTACAATTTTAATATACATAAAAGATATTGCTTATATGTATTTCATTTTCTCTTGAATGCATTCTATATGTATCAATTGAAGTACTTTTTGTGGTTCTACATTAATAAAATCTTTGATATTAAAACAGAAAATACACTGAGCTGTTTCTTTTCGACCTACTTAAGCTTCCAGAAGCTTTGTACTGACGAATCTCGCATTTCGCATTCAAGATGATACTTTTCACATAAATTGCAAGAAAACAAAGTTTTTTGAATACATTTTTATTTAATATCAATATGCAATGACTGTAAAACCGATAAAAACCGTTATAATGTCGAACAGAATAAAATATTGTAATAAAGTTTATTCTAACAAAGATTGTAATAAATAATGACTAAACATATTGCACCATGTTAAATAATAACAGATCATGTTCATTGCTTTTTAGATCAAAATTCACGTTATAAAAAAAAACACTCTAATAATTTCACGAGACAACTAAAAACAATATTTAAAACACATTAGATATAAAATATATACCTGTTAATATCCGAATTAAAGATTGCAAGTGCGCGATCACTGTATTCTAGCGGGTCTGGGTAGCTTCCGATCGCAAGTTCGCGTGTATACTGAGTGGCGGGGAACTCGACGCTTTGTTCCACCGAGCTTTAGCAAGCTCGCGTGGGCGGATTGCGTCTGCGCAACCGGCGCGTCTTGGCCAAAATAGTTCCCCGCATCTGTCTTGGCAAATTACTAATTTCGCTAATTAATGCCGACTTTGTCAACGCAACGAACGAATCACGCGGAACTGTACTGCGTTAATCACCCGAATAATTAAAGTGACGGATTCTTGTTACAAGTGATTAGTTTATGTTTAAACTGTTTATTTACAAGTGACATATCATAGTGCGTCTATTAATTAAATTGAGGATTTCATTACAATTATAATTTCGATATTGATGGCTGTTATTATTATTGATGTGGATTTATTGTTAAAGTGAAATGCTCACGTTTATATATTAAAGAATTATGTACATAATATTAAAAGTACTATAATACTGCATTGATTTTATGCAACGTGAAAAATATTACTGTATGCCTCTGTAATTTTCTATATTTAATCTAGAAATATCAGGTTCCTTTCTAGAAAAAGTTTTGTGCTTCTCTTGGCAAGATCTCATATAAAAATACTTGCAGGCACTTTGTTACTTTTCTCTTATAATTCGCATTTTTTCATTACCCTGAAGGTTTAAATTCCGTAAACTATTAATTTACGAGAATTTACAATAGAAAATTTTCACGCTTAAAATGCTAACGAACTAAGATGAGTTCTGTGAAATCTAAACGCAAGCGTACCTACTCGTTCCAAATTGTATTCCGTTTGCCGGGGGGTTAAAATAACCTAAGGTAAAATTAATCCCTTTAATTCAATCCCCTACTGACGCTCGCCGTGAGAACTCTCAAAGTCAAAGAGTACCCTCATGTGTATTTTACGTGACTCCAATCGTAGGACGTGATCAATGTGTGCAAATGTTAATATGTGTCCATATGAAGCCTCTACAATGAGGAGTGATTTTTTCAGAACGGATTTTTTTAATGTTTGCGACACTGATGAAAATTCTCGACTGAATATATAATGAAATTGTAAATTTATAAGCTTTCCGAAAACATTAAATGACCCAATTTCCCGTTATACCGAAAACAATCTCACCGATCAGCAACAAAAAAGACACAACGCTATTTACGATTGAATATACAAAAGGACCGACGCACCTGAATCCCCGGAATGCAAATGAGAATATTTATCATCATTGGAGTAAAAAGTAGAGAGTCCAGTCCATTATTTTAATTATGCACAAATTGTTCTTCACATTTGAATTTCAAATTAATCGCAAGATGCCAATTCAGAAGTGGTTCATTATTTTCGGTGGCTGAAAATAGCGCGTATGCGTCAAGAGACGGAGAAACACGAAGCGATGACTCCACACACATGGACGGTGCGATAAACATCGCGCCGCATATGAATAATGATTGGCAAAGCTCCCTCTGACTCAGTTTATTATCAATGCGCTACGAATCGAAAGTCCCGATTTCTCTAAATATCTGGAACGCCCCCTGTTTACGAACTTTACGCGGTATGCATGCGACATCAGAAAGTATTTTTTTTTAATGAGTCAGATTTTAATTCGTGATGAAATCAAATAACACGAAAAACCCTATGTATAGCGATAGCCTAGTAATAGCACGACGTTACTCATAGATGGGATAAGAATAGTTTTAATGTATGTACATACGTATATTTCATACTCAAACAAGTAAAACAATCATGAAATAATTTTATACATTGACATAAATGTTCTAACGTACTTTCAGTAGGTATCTGATTATAAGTATGATCTTTAAATATTATATTCGAATAGCTTAACTCTCGTGAAGTAAACGTGAAAATTATTTCACAAACTTTTCACGTCCTTCGAATTTATTTCCTCTCTAATTTGTAGCTTCTGAGTAATAAAAATTACAAAACATTTTGCATAATATTGATGTACATAAACGTCTGTCCACTATATATAGGCGGTGTAGTTAATATTACTAGAACCTATTTAAAATCGGATTATATTTCCGATTCAACGACGAATTAATCACAAATTTTACTTGGAATCGGTCGTTGTTTGCAGCAGGTTTTCTCAAATTGGGTTCGGGAACCCCTAGGGGTTCGCCATTCGACGGCAGGGGGTTCGCGACAAGATTTACGTTATGGTGGCTTAACGGCAGCAGTGTTTGATTCATTTGTTTTAGTTTATTGCGTGAAGAAAATATGTTTGTAATCCCTTTTCGGTCAGAATTAAGGTTCACATTTGCCAAAATTACTCGTAAAGGTGACTCAATTTTCAACAAGAAACAAGCTCACGCATCACACGAATATTTAAAAGATATTTCTTTTGGAACTGTATTTCTTACCTTTTATTAAAATAAATACCTTATTTTTTATCAGCAGTCAATTTATATTTTTCCTTTATTTAAGGTTTTCGCCGTCATGTGGAAACTTTTACAGGGGTTCGTGGGACCTACATTTTGGAAAACAATGGATTACAGAGTGAACGAGAGAGTTTATGAAAATTTCATGCGTTATCGAACGAAATAATGTACTCAACTAAGTCGATATTGTATCTCCTACAGACAGAAATTACCAGCAATGTGCGATCTTATCTTACACATATGATCACAACATTCATTTTAAAAAGTCCTAATATATATTTATTTTGTGCCATGTATTTCCCATACATAAAACTCATGATAATGTAACGGAGCTTTCTATGTTACGCTCTTATGTATATAATAACCGACCATCGTGAATCTTCAGCGCTGTAGCAGTATCAAAAGCCGTTCACTCAACGCGGAGTTAGCATTTTTATATGCATACATGAAAAGTGTAAAGCAAAATATTAACAACTAACAAATTTTGAACGCACGCTATGCATTCCTAATGAAATGTTATAAGCCGTTAATCCTGTTTCGGAGCCCTTTGGGTTAATAAGGTGAAACGTTTTTTGGACCGCTCCGTTCACAAAGTCACTTGACGCATAATGTGGTTTGTAACGATAGGACATTGTGTCCAAGACCGCAGATACTTTATACCCGTATTTGCCATAACTGGATCCCATTAGCGGCCAACAACTAAGGACGGCTAAGCCCCGTCAATTGTTGAAGACTAAAAGGTTGCTCCTACATACCGTAGTAGTTTTCATGGTATTAGGCTCGGGTAGAACCATTCAAACTACACCGAAACCCTCTAAAATGGTTATCGACTAACACTTAATGACAATAACTAATAATTAACTCCTGTGTATGCGCCACGAGCTCACCGTATTAAAGAATAAGAATAATAAATAAAAGAAAAATTGGGACTGCTAAGCGTTATAAATTAAGGCACTTAAATAGTCCTTAAATATACAATTTATAAATTTGATACACCTTCATGACTAACAATTTTATTTCTATGACTAACATGCATACCGTTAAGACGTATAATGTTTGAGGTGGGATTTCGATAAATTCATTATATTCTGATTGTCAAATGTCAGATTCAAACTAATACATAAATGTATCTGTCATCTCTCCTAGTACTATAATTTAGGGTAAGGTATATTTTACACTTTAAATATACAACGAATTGGTCATTTCTCATATTAGAACGAATAATCTCAATAGCCTATCTTCTTGTTAATTAACATTATTTCCCTTTGTGGGAATAACGACGTCATAATCCTTAATTAAGTTTCACCGATACAGTTCGATAATATTTATTTCGCTTTACAATTTTCTTATCGACTAGGTATATTACCATTTGTTTTAATAACTGAATTCATCTTAATCTAAGTAATTAAATGTAAAGCTGTCGCTTGTCAGTCTTCCGGGAAAATTGTTAATTGAAATTTAGTAATTCTAAACACACTTCCAGCTTATTCGATGGATACGATTTTTATTCATAACTGATATTGATCACTCGCCTTCAAACTTTTTGACAATTGTGTGAAAATGAGAGCGTTCTAAGTTGATATGTACTGTTTATGTAGGTATTTATCGAACGTATGATAAAAATTTGGAACAACAGTTACGAATATATTAAGAATATCCATCTTATGTATTTGTAAGTTAACTAGCGGTACATTGTTATTGTTACCTATTGTTATTTTTTATATCATTTCGTATTGTAGCTCTCTATTCTATTTTATATTTTTATATTTTATATTTATATTTATTTTGGTAAACCATCGAATACAATTATTCATATCTTTCTTTAAAATATGGAACAGAGTAATTCATCGGTTCGCTGCTGGAGATACGGCTTGTTATTGAAATCAGTTGACCGGTTTCAATGTCTCTTTATCCAAAGGGGTTGTTTACTTCCTATAGTTCCATGAGTCCATCTACATATGTTGTCAAGACTATCGAACTCTCCTTAAACAGAGAAACATTGTATTACTATATGCAAAACTACTTTGAATATATATAGCGAAGATAAAATTCTTCGAGTTGAACAATATGTTTAAATTCACATCAAATGCGACTAAAACAATGCACGTGAAATGCATTTACAAGAAGTCTTAAAAATAGTCTCTCTTGAAAACAAGACAGCGATGTTTATAAAATATTTAAAGTACTTCTAAAAATCTTGATTCTTCGATGTATTCGATCAACTAATGCAGTGTTTATTTTATAAAGAGAGTTCATTCAATCTCTTCCTGTTCAGTAGGTTTTTATCGGAAGTACAAACAATATTTTCTATTGCGGAATATAAAATGCTGTTGCGTAAAACTTATAAATGAAATGGAACTTGGTTTCGGTTATTGAAAAGATAAGATTAGAAATTTTAAAGAATACAAATAAATATATTTTATATATTATAGTCCTTTATGGGTACACTCTTAAAATACATAGTGTTTTTGTTGGCGTAAAAGATGACAAATTTTAAACTAAATTCAACAAACAATATTGTGGTCTATAGTATATATTTATTTTAACAATATAAATATTATTTATTTTATGTACACAGTTTGCGTTTAATTATGACCCTCCTCAAGCAGGTCTGTTGGAAGACATGCCTATATGGGATAAGCAGTGCCTTTGTACATATTTTCGGGCATTAAGAAATTTCATCTTTATCTACTCGTTAAATAAATAAAACATTGTTTATCTGACATCGTCATCTGTAATGTTACGACACAGAATAAGATTGTAGCATGAAAAAAAGAAACAGAAGCAATAATAAATAATAATACATTGGTTCTAATGATGCGGGAAATAAAAGCATAGTAGTAATTGGTAGAAGCCGTGATAAAATTTAGACAAAGAAATCCAATTATACTCCGGTTCGGCACGTGTTCTAGAATAAGCATTAATGTGTATGGTCCATTACAATTGCGAATTATACTCTGCAGTGAGCACAGCGTTGAGTGATACCAAATAAAGCCAGGAATTAAGCTGAAGTGGAGCGTATGTAACTCTCCGATGCCCTGATTCTGACATTAATGCAAAAATATGCAATCGTAAAACAAAATTTTACGTTACTAGTTTAAATATGTTTATACGTAGGATAGACTAGATAGTGGTTAGACTTGATTTATAACAATCACTATAAAAAATAAATATTATTTATAAATCGTTCACCACAGCATTTGTCTCGACTAGAAAGAGCTTTAACAAAGTGATGCCAAGATTTAAGGAGTGTAATATCGAAGATTCTTAATGAATGTTTTGATTCATCACTGTCAACCTTTTATCGTTCAACTGTTGGGCTCGGATCGCTTTTCTGAAAGCGAATGCCAAGAAGAAATGCCAAGTTCGAGCTGGCAGAGTTCAGACGCCATAGATAACATTATAAAGAAATTTGAGGAGTGCAGGTTTACTCACGATGTTCGTATTCACCACTGCAACGAGTCATTTATAATTTAAAGCAATTTAATATTAAAACACATATTATAAAAAAAACAGTTGCGTGACAGGATTTGAACCGAGGATCCCCGAAGTGCATGTCTGAATTCTAAGCCACTAGATTATTACTGCTTGTATATAGATAGTTTCATAAATGATTGATAATTATTCCAGACTATCTAACACCGTTTCACTGATTAATATATGGGTATGAATCCCTCACATATGGATGGATAATGGGATGTTATCTCAAGTAAGCTGCAGGCCATGAATATTTGTTTAGACAATTAAATGGAAAACTTACGTGACGATTCGAAACACACATACACACACTTTCAAATGTTACATATTTTCATTATACACAAATATTACGTACTGTACATAAAACATGATGAAACCGTTGTTATCAATAAACAAAATGCTACAATAATAATAATATGTATAATAATATCTTCGGGTATTTCCACACAAGGCCATCGGATTCCAAAGTAGGTACTTGAACAGTTCCTGTGGCATGGTAATCATACGGCTGATAAAATACAGACTCACTTAGAAATATATATGGAATTAAAATTTTTTTATGTAAAAAGTAATATATTTTATTATTTATATTGTAAATCGTGTAATTTTTATTAAAAATAAACATGAAATATTTAATATTTAATATTTAATATTTACTATCATCATTGCCTTTTATCGTTCCGCTGTTAATCTCGGTCTCCTTTAGAAATGGAAGAAGTCCAGGCCATGGTTTGCCACTCTAATTAATTACGGGTTGGCAGTCTTAAGGAATGATATTAGTGAAATAGTATCATGAATGAATGTAGACGATGCACGTCAGATTTGCAAGGACAGAGATGTTTGGCACTACCGTGCTCTCTGCCTACCCCGCTAGGGACCTGGCGTGAAGGTTATTTATTTATTAAAAACAAACAAAAAAAAATTATTTTATATTATTTATTTTTTATTTTATTCATTTTACTATAATAGCAAATATTGTTAATAACTTATATATTACTAAACAAAATGAATATCCATTCAAATGTCTGACTAGACAAACTACATAGACTAAAATAACATATTAGCTATTAATAATAGTTATTATATAATTAATACTTATATAATTCGTCAACACTATCGACTGTGCTCAGAATAATTGTATTCTTTTATTATTTAACAGCATCGTCATCATGATAAAGATTCTAGTTGTTTCAGCTGCAGACAATCATTGAATAATCTCAAGTGTATAGATTTTAATGGCTCAAGTATGATTACGTATCGACGGCATGTAACAACTAACAGATATCCGACAACAATCAAACATAATATTACATTGTGACTTAATAGTACATGAAAACGACATGAAATTCGATAAAAATCAGTAATATTTTCATCATAAAATCAGTGTATTTTAAATAATAAACTCGTGTAAGCAGATATGATAACATGTGTATGTCTCTAGATACACATATTGCTTTCACCAGCCGATGAAATCTACCTAGCCAGTCAGTAGCAGTCGCTTCTTTTTGCTGACGTCATCCACTTGCTAGTGCTGGTGAGATTTCAGTTTATATTCTTCCATTCGATACCCACGCGAGGCGGTGCGGCGGGCGTAAATGAAAATTGGACGTGTTGTGTGCACTTCTGAATAGATATTTTGATGTCACGCGCTGGAGTTGAAAGTAAATATAAAATGATATTTGGGTATAATATTATAAAACGTTATTTTCATATAATGACTGGCCTATTGGTGCAGCGGTTAGCGGACCTGACTGCTGAACTGATGGTCGTGGGTTCGAGCCCCACTCAGGAGAAGTATTTGCGTGATAAGCTGATGATATCTGGGTGTAAAACAGTAAAAAAAAAATATTTACGTATTTCTAAGTATGAATTTAATTTATCAGCCGTCTGGTTGCCATAAATACATGAACTGTTTAAGTGTCCACATTAGGACTAGATGGAAATATTATTATTACATAACTTTAATAATAAATACATCCCACGCTAACACAATTTTCGAATCGTTGGATTTATCATTCATCATTATTTATAAATACAGACGTTTCTCATAAATCAATCTATTTATTAGCGAACACTGTATTAAAACATCAATAATCACGCCCGAACTTCTTGATATAAGTATGTTATAGGAAAAAGACAAGGAGACTTCTTAAATTTCTAACTCAACCCGCATTTATCGCCAACGATCGGGCAACATACGCAAAACTATTAATTAAATGTCTAAACTTTTCTCTGGTATCCATTTACTCATTGGAGAAACTTGTATCGTAATTCTCCACGTAACTTCTAGAGCGCCCAAACCGACAAACATATTCACACACTGAACAAACTAACTTTGTGTTGTTATAGTAAATTTATCATTCATAAAAGCTACGTAAAATTTTGTACTCCAGTTAATTACTTTGTGAATATAAATAAACATGGAATATCATACGATGAAATAATACGATATAGTAATGAGAAAAAGGTCATTAACATTATGACCATGAGACGGCAATAATTAAAATTTTCAGTATGTATAAAATACGTTAGTATACTTAAATATGTATCCAAAATAACATGTCTAAATAAATGCTACCTTTTCCGACATTTTCACATGTCAGGTGCCACAGATTACATAGAAAGGCGTTATTGAGCTAATATGATTTACCCACTGTTCATTGAGAAATTGATTGAAGACCGGTGATACTTTTAACAGTTTAAATGCCCTGACTTAACGGTGTCGTATAAATACATATAAATAAAACGCCAACAAAAAATAAATAAATAACCGTCACGCCATGTCTCTTCATAAGTCATAACATTTATAAATCTCTTCCTGCATACACGCCGGTTTCGAAGGCTCTTGACTCCCCCATCAATCCCCAATCACCCAACGCCAACGTTATTCTAGTTCTACGATGTTAATAAAGGCAACATTCTGAGGAGTCATCATTTAACCCGCGGTGAAGGCGTTTCAAAAGGGGTAAGTAATCTTCAAGCCAACGGATAAAAAAAGGTTTACCGGTTTACTTAAACGGAGTGAAATAGCTGAGCCATAATTCTATAAGGTAGACGTCAGACGAGAAACGAGAACTACCAAGACAAAGGGATAGGGCAAACTCGGTATAGCTAACACGACGACGTCTTTAATATTTAAACCAAGTTGAAATATTTCAGGGATTATATGTAATTATATTGAATACAGAAGATATAATTGTATTTTACGCTGTTCTCTTATTTCATTCTCTGAAATAAATGCATTATTTTACCTCACTTTGTTTAAAAATACGAAGGTACAGTTAGGTATAGCGCAAAAAACATATTATCGTAAAATGACCTTTGGTGGTGAAAGGCCTTTAAATAGAATGTATGGGGCTCGCTGCAAAGCTATGCAGCACGCGAAGGTAGCGCCTTCCGTCTCCGCTGATGCCTATCTTTACACCAAGGCTCCATAAACATATCGATTTTACTTGTAACACTATCAAGGCAGTGCTTGCGCGAACTGATTACATAAATTTATTAGCCGATTTTTATGTTGTCGTTTTATGTAGGCACGAGTATTACAAAATAGTAGTAGTAATACAAAATAAAATAAAAAAATCTTAAGTATGTGCTAACAGTAACAGAGTGCAGGAATGGACTACTGTTTTTACTAAAATTCTTTCCATATCTCGGAGCACCAGCTTCTCCACCAGCATAGTATTAATAAAATAACTGTAGAATCCAATTAATTAGCGTCTAGCAAATATATATGTATGTATAATCAACCAATTTGTTCAAATAGGTTTTGTTACCTATAAACGAATAGAAGCTGTTACAGACATTGCTTTATGTAGCCAAGTTTTAATTAACATTGGCCTTAAACAAAGCTCTAGGCATTGAGATACCGATTTTACACGTTTTTTTATATTTACTGCGTTTTCTATTGAAAATCAGATTTTCATAACAATTTGGGTCAATCTTAATGGTTGATGGTTATGTTATTCGCTGGCATCACAATCGATCAGCCCCAGATTGATCCGTTGATGGCGATTTCCGAACTATCGGCTCACTCAAGGGCGGATATCGTACGTCATTCCACAAAGGTCACCTACGAAATAGTGTTCGAATTTCATAAAGTCCTACCGTAAAATAATATTGGATTTGCGTGCATTTTAAAGGGATCAATAGCTTTGCATAATTTAAATTTAAACAAAAGTTAACACAGCTGCGTGTGCGTGCATAATATAAATAATCCGGGATTTTAAATATAATTTCATACCTTTGAATAATATGAAATGTTTATTTAAAACATTTGAATAGTTTTCAGATCTCTCAGATTTGTTTTTTTACACCAAACGTATCAGCTATATTGTTAATGCAAAAAAATGATGTTTAAAAATCTAGTTCAGCTAAAAAACTGGCCGAAGTTTATTAATTTTAGCTGTGAATAATTAGTTTTCGAAATCCAATACAGTCAACTGTCGATACCCCTTCGTTGGCCATGGCACATTGAATAATGAGAAGCAATTTTGTTTTTCGACGATTTTAGCACTGATTTTAATTTTCAATGCTTTTAGTTCGTTTTAGTTCGCTAGTTAAGCTTAATTTCTTCAGAAATACGCTACATCAGCTAATAAGTATACAGTTGTACCTATGTTTAACAGTCACCGCTTAAGTTATGTTTACTGTTCCTTTACATCTCCATGTTAATTTAATAGAACGTGAATGTCACTTGTAAGTCAGAAAATTGATTCATCATTGAGTGCGAATCTCTCAGTTCATAGTTATCTTCTTATAATACAGACTGAACAGTACGCCGGTAATAAAGATATACCCATTAAAAGCATTAAGTAAAACTCCAGTTGAAACATGCAATCAATTATCTGCAGGAGTTTGTTGCGTTGAAGATGCCATTACACGAACAACCTTAAAATGGGACAGCAAGTAATGTAAGATAAGCAATATTGATGACTGTAGTAGGTTCAATCAAGTTTCAAGGCGAAACATAGCGTGTTAAGTACGATTTATTCTAAACGTTATGATGGAAGTTTGACTGCGGTACAGCAACACGGCAATAAAGAACATATTCCCCGTGTAATTTTCGGAAATATCACAACCCTGAACCGACGTTTACGTGCGCACGATGCCGATTACCGACGGACCTTCAAGGGAAACGGGTACTTATTCTGTTTACCAATAATAACTAATTTTCGATAACAAACGAATAAAATATACTATTTTTTCTTATTATTCTAGATGCATAATATAATAAACTTCTAATGAACTAAACCGGCGTGTATGCATGAAGAGACTGATGAATATAGACGAAACACGTCAGGTTTGTAAGGACAGAGATGTTTGGCACTCGGTGCACTCTGCCTTTCCCGCTAGGGACCTGGCGTGACGGTTATTTATTTATTTTATTGTAATGAATATAAATATAATGATATTTAATAATGAAAAATTGCTATTTAGAATTGCTGTTTGTTAATTGGCACGCTTGCCATTATGATAACGTATGACGGTTTGGAAATGTGTGTTTTTCAGGTGCAAGTTTGAAATTAATAAATAAATTTAAGACCGAAATTCCGTTCCGATATAGATGAAGTTATGGTAAATAAAGTAAAAATATTTTATAATCATACAAAATAATAGGTTATATAGGGTGGGCCTCGGAGTTTTGCGAATTTGAAAAATTCATAAAAAAAAAAACAAAAGTAATATTAAAACCA
>DVPR01000353.1:0-14528 GCA_018239345.1 Oxynetra stangelandi
GAAGTCCTCGAGTTCCTACTTGTATATTAGATGACCGTGTGTATAGATGTCCTAAGATACTATATTATATAACTATATTATTAATGACTCAAGTTGATTACTGACTCAACATTCGATTGAACTGTCTTTTGAATACACGACAGACACCTACGTTTACATTACAAATCAAATCTCACTCACATATCATTTATACATTCAACACATATATGATATCTTAAATAGGGTCTCTTTTATAGAAACAGTGGAATTTCCGTGTTGTGTAATTAAACGAAACTTCACCAGCATAAATGTTACGATATCCGCCATTAGTATAAAATCGTGCTGACTCGAAGCGGATAATTAGCAGTGTATGTTACAATATCGTCTCAATTAGTTGGTTCGTATGACGTCAGAGTTCGCACATGTTCCCGTCATTTGAAATGGCAATCGTAAAGTGAAATGGACGGTGATTGCATGTTCACGGAGTATGTCTGATCCAGAAACAGCCGTGAAATACATTGTAAACTACATGCATGTTGGTATGATTCTGTTTCTCATTATTTATTATCCTCTTGGCAATGATACTGAAATTATCGTGAAATTATCGAACATTAGCGTGTGCGTATAACGTTAAAATATTATAATAAAAAATAACAAAAAAATTTCAAATTCAGCGTTAATTACCATTCAATTAGCTGCATTTAATTAGGTGTGATTTTATCGTTCTTGACTTTTAATGCTGAAAAATTGAGAAAATAAATTATATTTAACAACTCATGTTGTACAAAACAAGATAAATATTTACCAGATAACCATTCTCAGTCAGTCAGTCAGCTTTTGACCCGACAATGATAATTTGATTATATAATAAACAATATTGTTCGATACTGATTCTATTATGTTAGCATGGAAAGCTGATGTGCATACATATATGTGAGCATTCCAAAGTTGATCACGAATTCACTTTAGAATAAGAACGGTTAAGGAGAAAGCATACGACGCAATTTAAATCCGCATTGCCAGAATTCACGCCCGTTACAAGAAATTCTCAAGTTTCAATAACGCAGCCTTCATCTCGATAACTCGTTGACCATTTCATGCGGTCATATATAAAATCAAAATCCGAAATCAAAATTATATAGCTACATACACATGCTAAAAATTTAAATCAAAATTATATTTACGATTTCAACATGTTTACTATAATTTTCTTACAATGTTTAATACAATTTATTTACAATTAACACTGTCTCATTATTTAAAGTGTTCATTGGCGGGTGTTAATGATTTAAAAATTCTCGTCAAAAACACCACAACCGTAGCGAGCCGGCAAGTGTTGTTAAAATTATACACTGTAGTCACACATACAACGAAACCCTAAACATATAATCTGACTTGAGAAAATATCCGGCTGACCTCCGCGAGGCCTTGCCACTCGGGCACTTTCTATCAGACCAACTTACACAGCATTTACCGACAACAAATTAAAACAAAGGTTACACAGTCAAAACTAGACCTGATTACGTTACGTTGCCGAAATATTACAATAAATTAATTTATTACTACGAGTTAAATAAAAAGAACGTTACCAAATAATTCGTCAGGTCGCAGAAACATTGTGAACGTTACTTAACAATTTGCATAATGCCGTCATAAAAATAATCGGAAACAACGCTGCAAATAAGTCGAAGTCGATCAATCAGTTCAGTTTTTTATTACTCGAGGTATTAAAAGCCATTCTGATAGCGCTCCAAACGGGTAACAATGGACGGTTTAAAAAGCTATAAGTTATTATATCAAAAAAACATAAGTGTCGGATATACACGGCAATAAAAAAAATGTCTAACACTATGAACGCTTATCGAGAACATACATATTTTTTTCACAATTCTTATAGCGATTCAATTAGGTAATCGCTGTAAACTAACCCTTATAAATAGCTAGAGAATTGCGCCGGGAATTCTAGCTTTGCTAAGACGTGAAACTTAATAAACCGGAGAACACTTGAGTTACAGGGCGTAACCAATGGTCCTGTATGGTTAAATCGGATATGGCTCAGTCAGCATTGTATCGTAACGCAGCCGAATGCGGTTTGACCAGTCAGCGTATTCTGTTACTCGCTTCCTATTAAGCGAGTGATGCAACAAACGTGCCATGTATCCAAACTGAAGTTAATTTTAACATCAGCATGAAAGGATACCGGCTCACTCAGCATGAAGTTTCGTCAGAAAGAGAAGTAAATTGATATATTGTCTGTTACATGTAATCCCTGAGAATTTAGCCTGGTTGGTTATACATTGAAAGTGCATGACTCTTTTTTCAAATCCAAAATAAATCCTATACCACAGACAGTATTATTTTTCAGTGATTATTTTATTTTACCTAGTAAATAATTATTAAGCGTTCGTCCATCAAAAAGTGTAAAACAACACTGACATTGATGTAATCATTTTTATTAGCCTCACAACTAATTCACAACTGCGTTTCTACAACACTTGCAATTATCTTATCACAAATCTTTCTTGCGTACTGCACAAGGCGAATTATCATAAAAAATAAAACTATTCACTTATCAGAAAAAAACTAAATACATTTACGGCTTTTGAAAATGAATTAACAATTACAAACACACTTACATCATAACAAATTGAATGTAACACTATTTGACATATGTCCATTGCGTGCATACTTGGCCTCACCGGATGCGGTTGTGGTCGGAGTCCTTCAAGTGCCAGATTTTGACTGCCTCGTATTATATGGTCGTGCCCATGGTTATTTATTAATATATCGACCACCAAATCTCTATGGACACATTCCAATGAATTATTCTAACAATTGTGAGTAGATAATGATCTCTTGGGGGCTTTTATCTTAGCCTTAAGTGTAATTCATATAGTTGCACAATACAATACTAGTTGTAGCCTGTTAATACTCGAGAGTAAATTTATTAATCTAAATTGTAGCACCAAGAATATTTATTAAGATTTATATGAGTGTTTTAAAATTAAGATAAAGATTGTAAGGAAGAATAAAATTAATCGTTTGTGGGATAGTTGTAACGAAGGATTGTGTATTCTTATATGTTATCGTTATTGATAAATAACCGTTTTATTACAGTTTAAATTTGATAATTTTAAGAATAACAAGCAATTTAATAAACCTTATGCTCCCTATTCACTTTCGTGAGCTAATGTCGGGAAGATTAATGCCTAATAACCATGTTTCCTTCAATTCAGTCGCCACTTCATCAGGCCATCTTCATTTCATTTACTGACTGACCATATTTGATAGCTCTCAAGGAAATCTCCAATCAAATTGATTAATTTACCAACTTGTTACAAATGTAGCATAGTCATTTCTCCTTACTCTTTCTATAATCTCAACAGGACTATAGGATTTGCTAAATCGTTTCTACTACAGATTGCAAAAGAGTGGAATTCTCTGCCGGAGTCTATTTTGCCCGATACATACAACCTGGAATTATTCAAGTCAAGAGTGAATAGGCACTTTCTAGGCAAGCGTACTTCCTCCTAGGCTGCATCCCGCTTTCCATCAGGTGGGATAGCAGTCAAACGCGAGCCTATAGCTAAATAAAAAATAAAAAGGTCACTCTATTGGTTTGTAAGTATAATTCTTCCACAACAAGCACTTCGTCTATCAGACGACTAGTAAGGCGAGTTATTATCCATATCTGGTCAATACTCCCGTACCGAGAACGAAATGATTTTGCCAAGTCGTTTCAACAATAAACCGCTAATGACTGCCGAGGTCTCTTTTTCCCGATACGTGCAACCTTATATTGTTTAAGATAAGGGTGAATAGGCATCTAATAGGTGTGCTTGTTACATCTTAGATTATACTTCACATACTATCATCCGAGGTCACAGTCAAACGCGAGCCTATTGCACTAAAAATATTTTGCATTACATTGATCGTCTCTTTTGTGAAAGACTAAGTTTTATACTTGTATACTTTTTATGTTATTACGTCATTTCGCACAAAGTTCTAGCAATTCGTTTTCACTAACTCTGATTATTTTGTATGTACGTATATTGTGACATATTAGAAAAAACACAGTTTCTACATTTTAAAATGTAGTGTCAGTGTTGAAATATCCATAAATTATTGACAACAAAATTGTATGCGAGACAATTTCTCAACTCCACGACAGACCTTCACTGGTAAAGAACTGGTAATTTTTCAAAGTGTAATGAGTTTCGAAAATCTCAATGGTAAGGCCAATAAAATCGATTATATGACCTCCTATTTTGTGCAAGGCGAGGGCGTTAACTAAAAGACTGCCCCTATTAGGCACCTGTCTTTCTACTAGCAAACTCAAAAAAATAATTGCAATATGTATTAATTAAGATACGGAAAATAAGGATGCGAGTTCGGAGACACTTGAAAATTCAGTTTGTGATATTTCCTTTCATACCATTTAATCGGTTTGTCAAAGCTAAAAAACAAATATTTACAGATTAAATTTTTTGTACGCTACAACCCAAAATACATAAGCCATAAAATACATAAGCTTTTTAAAGCTCCATTATTTTCATTTTGAAAGCTATATCAAGAAATAATTCAATGAAGTGTATTTATTACAAGACAGTTTCTAACACCTTTTATTTTTTAAAGATATTGTGACAAAGATAATGTCGACCTAGCTCGAATCTGTTACCGCAAGGGAAATAATACGCGTGCTGTACATTTATTTTGCGCTCACAAAAAATAGTTTAGTGTAAAAAAAAACCGGCATTGAACAATAAAAAATGACCTTAAAAATTGCACTCCCTGGTGCAAGCACCAGCAACAACATCGGAAGTTTCCTAAGCGTTATCCAACTTAGATAACTAACGATCGATTCGTTCAACTGAAAATGCAATAAAACACTTTGTCGGCGCAGATTCGGATCGATTGCTCAGAGTGACCACGGACGGAGTGGAGTAAGGTAAAAAAAGCCAGGTCAACCCCCAGGAGTGCCTTCACCTATTCCAAATAGAAACTCATTTCGAGATATTATTACCCAATAGCATGACTAAAAGGGGTCGTTTCACAAAAAAGTGTTTAAACGTTCTCACTGCGCTCTATATCTCTAATTCGGTTTCGTCAAATGCTATTTCGCGCTATAGTGTCCGTATACTTTCGTGTCGCGCCAACGCAAAGCGTATCAAGGCCAACCATATAACAGAAGCGGAATTGACTTATAATTTACAAATCGTTACGTAAGCGCATGTAAGCTAATGGGAAAGTTTAAATTCGGGAAGCCAATCAGCGGCGCGCTCGCCTAATTAACCGACCGAGTGGAATGGCGAGCGGTTGAAAAGCGACTCCGGACGCTGTAAAAACCATATCAAACGTGATAATGCGGAAGTAATAATATCCAGATTAAATTACGTATTGTTACATGCGTTTACGCTTAATTGCTTAGCAACTGTCGTCAATTAAAATATGTATATGCATAGCAATGCATGCAATAACATGGAATAATTTGATTTATCGACAACAACGAAGAATTTCCTTCGAGTACTTTCTTAAGCACAGTTATGAATTTGAGTCCGTGTCAAAATGCTTTTATTGGGGATTAATACGTACGGAACTCGTTTTAATCATCGATAAGCTATCTCCGCTGCAGACAGAATTCCGACATTGGAGACGAAACAGCACAAGAAACATCGCAATAAAAACTGTTTTCATCATTACGAATAAAATTGTAACACTAGCGACTCGCTCTGGCTTCGCACGTGAAATTTGCTGATGTGGCGTTATTGACGTTCAAAAGCACCAATACATTATGTCTTATTAATTTAGTCAAATGTACAAACTTCTACAAATGTTATATCGTTTCAGTATTGATAGTACATCGTAAAATATTTTACTATTAAAGTCGTAAGCTTGGTCAAGACGAAAATTTATTGGATGTAAATATGTGATATCTTCTAAACTACTAAATCATAGCTCATTATATAAAGAAGAATTTACAATTATAATCTACGTTTAATATCTAATATACCTCACATTTAGATAGGATAAGGATATATAAGATTCTGGTGTTAATAGTGAAATGAGTTTTTTATTAACATGTAAACTTCCAAATATCTTTTTTCTTCAATAAAAAACTTAGTTTCTCTTTTGTATACAAAACTCATTAAAATGTTGTTATATCAGTATTTGCGGAAATGCATAAATTAATTTAATTCATTTGCAGTCATTCAAGAAAAAGGTGTACATAGTATATTGCATGAAGGTATATACAATTCTACATTTATTTCGATTACAGTCTATTATGGATAAAAGTCTTCCCTAATAGATTCCCTAAATGACAGTGAAAACTTGTATCAAAATCCGTTGCGTATTCTAGAAAGAGCAGAGAAACAGAAGGCAGAGAGACAGCAAAATTATTTTATACAATGATGACATATATTGGAAAATCATTATATCTGTAAAGGTCTGGACTGATATTATCATGCATAAATACCATAAAAGTGCTCATTTACTGTATAATACACTGTAAAAAAATATTTTACTTGTATGTAGCTAGCCAATAAAATTTTATATTTGATATTAAATAATACTCTCAGATATCAGATCTCAGATCAGATATACTGTAGAAGGCAATATAACTGCCCATAAAAGACTCAAAATGTAATCCATTATATTCTTCAAATTTATTCTTATTACTTATATTATTATTATTATGTTAACTCCAAGTTATATCAAATATATACCAGCAATATGAGAGCTGCACTGTTATTTAAACCTATAGTGAAATAGAAGCAATCGGTTACACGTGTGTTACTATTTAGAATAGACGTTGGTTACTGATTTTACTAATGGCTTACCCTAACGACGGAAGCTCCTAAGACACCACGAAGGTTTAACAACTATCTAACCATAAGCGTTGATTTGAGACTGACACTTAGCACATCCTTCGGAGCCTGGAAAGGTCTATGAAAATTTGAACATAACGGTCACCCAAACAATAAGTGACCGTGATTAATTTACACATAATTTTAGAACCATCTAAAAATGCTACTACGCAGTCTAAAATGCTACTACGTCCCCTCATAAGCAGTAGTGATCAAGCGAACTCTTTGAAATGTGACGCATTGAAAATATTTATATCAATTGATATTAAACATCTCATAATTCAAACGGTCAGTAAATAATATTAGTATTAAACTAATATTCGTGATTGAATACCCGCTGCACGGTTTACAAGATAAAGTCGTCCATTTACCGCTGAGCTGCCTAATGCCTACAATAATAAATCATAGCAGAACGATCTTATTTCAGTAATTGATTGTACCGGCTTAAGTAAGTAATTCTAACTATTTTGTAGCAATATCGCATAATTCACAAAACGATTATTATTAATTCACTGCCAGTTTATTGGCGATATACATATAGTATTTCTGTATCGATATTTCCTGCTTCAATGTTACGTTGTGTGCGATCATATGTATATTAAATAGTCAAAAGCGTTCCGTCGCGACATTTTATTTCCGTTATATTATGAGCTCGTGCTACACCTCTTCCTTCTTCTGCAATAGAATACCGCGGTTATGGAGGCTTTTGATATCGAACCGTCCAGAGAAGGCGGATAGTATGCACTTGGGTAAACTCCTACTTAGCCTCAACCCTTGGGAACAGCTGTCGAGTTTCAATATCAGTACTTTTTATTTATTTAGCTATAGGCGTTTGACTGCTACTCCACCTGATGGAAAGCAGGGTGCAGCCTAGGATGAAGCACGCTTGTCTAGAAAGTGCCTAATCACTCTAGACTTATGACTTAATTTACATGGAAAATTTGAATTTAGTTTTCATTTGAATAATCTACTTGGCAATGAACATTTAATGTACATTGAAAGTATCGAAATATACGAATAAAACAAATCCAAGTGTCCGATTTGCGTTTACAAGATATGCAATTTAGATAGCAATGCAAAATCGACATATAGATATTATGAAAACGATGGAAACACATTTTTAAACGTATAAACGGTTTTTTATATATTTATCTGTTGCGTTATATAATTGTTTGCTGTTATTGTACTTTATTTATAACATTGAAAACTGTATATTTTACTTAAATTCCCAATTCATTCTTAATCAATCACAATGTATTATTTATGAAAATGTTTTTTTTAAGTTAACCCTAGGTATATCTTCCAGTATCAAATGTGACGAAAGGTTTAGCTATGTATGTATGTATGTACTTTGACAGTACTTTGACAGTCTGTGATTGCTATTAACGACGAAGTTATAAGATCTCTCACCTGAAGATTTACCTACGACCCTTTCAATATATACAAAATAATGTATTTCTATGTACGTCAAAAATAGCTAAAGCGATAAAGCTTCCGCAGACGAAGTCTACTCAAAGACACCTACCATCAGTTATTTATCTTGCTTTGCAGTAAATTCGCGACAAGTAAGGACAAACAGCTGATAACATTTAAATTGTCTATGCATTGAAATTGTCAATGCCTTGAAATTATCTATGCCTTAAAATTGTCCATGTTTTAAAATTGTGTATGTTTTAAATTATACTTATAATTATAAAATTTAGTAAAGTTATATAATTATAAAATTTATTATATATAAAGCATTACATACTTGTCATTATCTTATACATTAGGGAATTTCAAAACATTTTTATGCTTAAATAACATTGTAAATATTTCATAAGGATAATTTTTTGTTAATTAAGATTAATATAATTTTTAATATAGTAAAAGCAAAATTTTGACTTTACCTGAATAACAATTATATGTTAAATTCTTTTGCATATAATTTAAATTGTGAGCCATTTTAATTATAACGTTCTCACAATTTTTATTTTATATTGCGTTGCTGTCTTTTCTTCGATACTAAATGTTTTAACAACACTAATATTTAGGGTAAATACAAATACTAATAGATTTTTTCTAACAAAAAGTATACAACGATATCACCTTACAACCTTGAACTGTTTAATGTTTTATTCAAACTGTTATCATAAAAATAAGCATGAAATCGAATAATGCTTCAAAACTGTAATGTAACAAAACTCAATTTTGTCATTGTTACTTTTATGCAACGCGGTTTCTCTGAAATATTGACGACAGTTGACACAATCTATCAAACCTTATTGATTTAGAGACATTATACAAAAATCTTGAAAAAAAATTCAAGTCATATTTCGGTATTTAAAAACCGTCTATGTAACGCTAGTTAGCGCTATAAACCGGTTAGAAATGTATATAAAGTAGGAAAAAAATGATGAATTGGATGTGAGTTAATTAAATAATAGCATTAATGAACTCCCATTTCTATTATCCAGTTGTATTCCAGTGGGATCACATTGTATTATTGGTCTATCTTGTTCCTGGACCACCTTTACCTGTTTTGCAGTTTACAGAACACATATGTGTATCACGTAAACAGTATTATTGAATATTTACATAACAACAAAATGAAGTGTGAAGTGACCTACCATTATATACTATAAAGATAATTTGATCTTGAACTCATGTATATGATTATTTGCGCATAACCCAAATCTAGTGATTTCGATTTCGACGTCTCACTCCGGAAGTCTAGGATTCAAATCCTGACAATATCTTGGATCAGCGCATATACGGCCATTTGATTTCAAAGTATACAAAGTCTGTGCTATGCTCACCGACAGCTGATATACATGAATAATATATAAATAATTTTACACCACGGACACAGAAGCCACGTTCGTGATCAACTAACAAAAAACGCTATAATGTTGCAAAGAAACATTGTGAAGAAGTCGACAGTTCTCCAGAATGTTCTTCAGGGCGCGTAAAATCTGCATACCCAGCCATAACTAGCACAGAAAACTTAACGGGAGAATAGTTCTAAAACGAAACTGGTGTCAAAAAAAAGAATTAATGATGTACCTAAATTATTTTCTCGTTCTGTACCCATATTTCTTTTATTCTTTATTGCTGGGCATCTCATGTAAATGAAACGATTTAAATAGGGTTTTCGTCGGCTTGCAGAAAAATTATAGTACTTACCCTATAATTTAGGTCAATCGACGAGAAAATGATCAATTACGTAATTGAATAAAATTATGTTTATTTATAGATAAGTATGTATCGTGAAGAAATGGCCAATAATCGCTCGTTACATAACACAATCACATCAATTAATTCGATTAATAAGATGGGAGTTGATTTATGAATAGCATAAATTAACTCCCATTTTAGTCGCTACAGGAACCAAACGACATACATATTTGCAGGCGTCGTGTCCGTTTCAGCGAATAAATTGATAATTATCTTAGGTGTTGTCGCACCCACAGGGCTGCGGTGTTACAATCACCAATATATTTACAAAGTTTTATTTAACCGATTTTTTGTTTGTTTAACTTTTTTTTTTACATAAAGACAGGATGTAATAGTGGTCATTAGGCTTACAAGCAGCAGTGGCTCAAGAAGATAGATGATGAAATAAAGGGTAACTCGGCAAATCATTAATTAAATATATCCTTATTGCTTGAGAAAATATTAAAATAGACAAATATCTTTTGTAAAGTTTTTATTCACAAATAAATTTTTAATAACATTTTTTGACTTGACCAACCATCAGCTTAAAGTAAATTCAAATTATTTTATTCCTTGTAAGGTACACAATACACAAATACACTTAATAAAAGTCATATATTCATAGTCGAACCTTCAGTTTATTGTTGAACTTACTAGGCAGTACTGGGCGGCTCTTTGCCCTGTTCTGCATCTTTTGAATTCACCGGTATCCACCCCGTATTATTTAGACGACCACCATAAGACCTGACCACCATTCCCCGACCTTCCTTCCTCATCTATTGTCGATCCTTCGAACCTTGTAGGTTATAGGTAAGGTACATAGTTACTACACACATAATAATAGTAATAAAATAATTGCAACTGCGTAGCTTACCTGTAAGTAATTTCTGTAATTTCATTAATATTTCATGGCGCTTCGCTTTTCAAGCATTCAGTGCGCCAACAACCTTAGTTCAGCGTTTAATTATTGCTAGGTACCACAATTAGCTATAAAATACAATATTAACAAAGCGATCGGTTATCACAATAATTTATTTATACAAACCAATCTCTAGCGTGCACCTAAAGATTTATCTCGCGCCCATTGGTGATTGTGTGGTAACAAGTTCCTTTATTAACATAAACCCAATCGACCTTACTCGCTATTATTTTACTATGTTCGATTGATTTAATGTCTCTTATTTGCCGATATTACGCAATTCATTCAACTGAACGCCGATCGTTTAACGATTTCGTGAATGTTCTTTACAAGTATAAAAAAAGTTAAATCCTTATACGTAGCGTGCACGCTACGGTTAATTGTATGTAAGAGACCAGGAAAAAGCACGTTTTGTATGACGAAATTATTATTTTTTTGTTCACACACTGAACAAAAAACACGTTTCGTATTACAAAAAACACACATAAAAATGATTAACGTAGAAACAGGGAACACAGCATGCATTTTGAACATGTGAAATTAACATTAATTTAACACAAACTAACTTTTATTTATTTATTAACGGGTAACGCCCTCAGGGAAGATTAAATGGATCTTTTGATTGGCATTCATCATTATAAGTAGCCAGCATTCTTCAAAGCGGAGAATGTTGACCTCTGTTTTTTAAGAAAGAACGGCATCAAAGTTAAATCATCTGCAGTATGCAGATAAAGATCTTGTTTTTGTGTAATCAGATAAACGTGTTTTACGGCTTCGGAGCAGTCCCAAGTAAGAGCAATTTAATCCAACCACATGGAATAATTTTCCTGCCCTGTTCATGCGGCGGTTAATGAACCTGACTGCTACGCCGACGCGACGGTCGTGCGTTCGATTCCCACCTTCGGCAGAAATTGTTAATAACAGAAGTAGCTGTTCTTTGATTGGGCGTACAAAAAAAAGCATAAATACATTTATTGAAACATATGCAAGTAAAAAGTAAACCTATTACGCGGTTATTTAAATGTTCATATTTTTATATGCTATACTAATTTTAAATATTCCATAGATAATGATTCTTTATCAACATCTTTCCATGTCTTCACACAAAGTGACTCCAAAGTCAAAAATGATGCCAAAGCGCTGGTTGGCAGATCTTACGCGGATTAGAGGACATTATGGAGAATAAAAATTCAGGATAATAATTTCTTTGATATGCAATTATTTAAATTCTTCTAATCCGTATCAAAAAACTGAGGTGGGCATTGGGGAGTCGAATCCCATTAGCTCGAATGCATATAATCGTTATAATGAATGATGATTATATGCATAACATTGTTTTATAATAAAAGTTTTTATTTGTGCACATTAAATTTGATCTTCTCAATGTAATTATCCACTTTCCATTCCTTGCGCCGCTGCATGAGATCTCTCTGAACACGGCTTACGCGAATTTTCTAACCTTTATTCTCACTTTGTGTACAATTATTCAAAAGTATTTAACAATATAACAACTGACAATCGCGTCCATTATTTTTCTTATTAAAAATTCAAGTGCTGACGGACGTGATGTTTTGGTCAAATATGTTTTGTATTTCCCTTTTTGAAATCACAACAGATGTTAATTACCTCTATTGTTTCATTTTACACAAAGACATTAAATAATGAATGGTTGCGGCTACAAATTAGAATGAACAACCGTTAGTCGCATCATACAGACTACGATTTCCCGAAACGGAGATTTATGGCACATTGTCGCTTCATCACCGCAGCGTAATTGCATTAAAACGACTCAGAACACTCCCACGAATTAAGCCGTGCCAACTTTCAAACATAAACCTACTTCGCTTAGATTTTTATACATATATACGAGGACATATGTATTTATATGTAATGTGTAAAATAGCAAATAATGTTTAACATTATAGCCGTTACGCTTGTGGTACTTACACTATAAAAAACCTAGTAGGCCGATGATAGAACCTGTACACAGTTTTTATTATGAAGCATTTGTTGGTATAGCAATTTCTGTTGCGGTTTGAAGGGTGGCATTTCTGTTGCATGTGTTTCACGACCATCTCAATCCTCAAGAGTAGCAAAACTTCTGTGACGGACCAAGAAGAAGACTAATGGTTTCTTACCGTCCTGTTAGATGTCGGTTAGAGAAAGATGTCTATGGGCCGCAGCGGCCACTTGTGACTGCTGCATGCCCGTTTGCCACACTCTTCGTATGAAAAAACTAGTTGAATCGCTCCGCCGCGAGTAGCAGGAAACAAGCTGGTTTTCGGATATCTCGTTTTATGGAAATGCCCGTTTGATATTTGCAACCGTTGTAAACGAACGAGTTTGGACAATAGTCGGTCTAGCTCAGTATCCTCTATCAATATTTAATGATGTTAGAAGAAAGTCTTATCAAGAGGAGTTTTCTCATTAAAACCAGCTTCTAGTATATAATTGTAAGGTAAGCAAAGCTATGAATCGTTGAGAAACGCTGATTTTAAGTTTTTCTGTACGCCTCCTATATATTTATGGCAAAAGTTATTAAAATTTTAATGTTTCAACAGAAGCTGTTTAATTTTATTGGCATTAATGTTATCCTTTGTTTATAAATCGATTCTTCATCTATTTGCAATATTTCACAAACTCAAGGATGCAAGAGGTCATTGACACCGTCATGGCAGGATTAGTGTTATTATATAGCTTTACTTTCACTGTTATTGTTTAAATACCTTACAGTATACCAATTTCAATAGGTATTCTAGAAGAGTCAGGATATTATAATCCAAGATCCAGAGTTTATCTGAATGGCTGCGATTGCAATGCAACTGCAATGATACTGGCAATGATCAATGGCCTTTGTCTTTGACAATGTACAATTTCGTTTTAAAATTACTTAATCTACAAATATCGGTATAAAATAGACGTAATAGAAGCAAACAATAATTCGTGATGAACGATATGATACTTCAGAAACTGCAAAATAATACTCTCTCATCGCGTGTCATATGACAGCACCATTATCATCGCTTCCTGTTTGAATATACGTATCATTGTCCACTGTATTACAATTAATTCCAGTAGAACATACGGTGCTTTCGTTTGTCGGCGCGCATTAAAAACAAATCGTAGTGTGAAAGTGTTCTCAAAACACAATGGAGCTTTGTTTAATCAAAAGTTCGGGCTTAATTATTATTAATAGTTTCGCAATATTTATTTTAGTTACATAATACTATTTTCCCGTGCTATAATTATTAAGATTGTGATTAATAATAATTGCACTTTGACGATTTTTCTTTTTCGATTTCTTACGATAGATTATTTGATTTTATTGCTCTATACTGAGATTGTGATGTATCAATAAAAAAATTCAATATCATTTATCAACTATAATTATCTAATCTATCAAACTATAATTATTTAATCTAAAAGTGTTCTTAACAAAATTACATTTACTTTTGGCACCATTTTTTTGACATTCTGACATTATTACTACATACTCTATCTCTACATATCTATATCGCTCCGTGCTCTCTGCCTACCCCGCTAGGGACCTGGCGTGACGGTTATTTTTT
>DVPR01000354.1:0-14524 GCA_018239345.1 Oxynetra stangelandi
ACTCTTCAGTCGAAGATAAGCTCCAAAGCCTAGCACACCGTCGAAAAGTTGCCAGCCTGTCGGTGTTTTACAGACTACACTTCGGAGAGTGTGCTGACGCTCTGCACAACCTGATACCACCTTTCCCCAATCGGACAACCAAACGGACGGCTAAGTGTCATCCTCATATGGTGGACATTCCGCGCGTTCGCAAAGCGGTTCGAATCCTTTTTTATAATTAGAACCGCATAAATGTGGAACACTCTGCCGTCGTCTGTGTTTCCTGAAAACTATAATCCAAATGTGTTCAAGAAAAATATGAATAGGTGTTTACTGGGTAAGCGGGCAATACCATCGACTACATCATCACTTAACACCAGGTGGGATTATGGTCAAACGCTCACCCAGTCTGATATAAAAAAAAAACCAATTCCATTGTACGCAATATGAATACTCATATATGTATCTATAAGCTTTTAAAAGTTAAATATTCACGTTTCTTGCCACCTAATTGGTTTGCCACTGTCTGCTTTATGTCATTAGGCAATTGGAGAATAACCTATTCTTTTGATATTGGACCATTTGAGAACTTCCTATTAGGTATTTTTAATATAAATGTGATTAGATGTTCATCGGAATTTTAAATACGACCTATCTATAACGTGGCCTCTAATATTGTATAAATTTTTACCCGAAAACTAGAATAAATATTTTAAAAGCAGTTATAATAAAAACATGAAAAGAGAGTTCAAACCAGATCAAAATTTCTGCCTAGTACAGTATTAAATCATTTAAATTATTCAGTATATTACCAGACGAACAAGAAGCCGATATTTTAGGTCAGCGCTTGGAGTTACTTTCCGTGAGTAATTATTTAAATTTCAATTCGAATTGAGTTCTGACGACACGCACAGCGCCGAAGTAAAAAATGATAAAGTTGTTTCGGGTAAATCTGAAAACAGTATTCCAACACGAGATTTGATAACTTTACTTGCTTAGGACATTACGATGATTACTGCAAAGTTTTGTTTATGTTCGTAGCATTATCATTATCGCTGTTGCCTACAGCGTTTACTGATAAGCATAATTAGAATGTGCAATGTTTAAAATTGTTTTTTATTGTGAAATTCGACTTTTTAATTGGAGGGCTGAATTGTTTGACGGACTTCATGTGAAGTGAAATTATATCTAACACCGACTTGATACGTGATTATATTGACATATCTATTGTTACTACTGAATAAAAACTTACATGCTCTAAAATTTTGAAATGCGTAGTAAGTAAGATCAAGTTAGTCAGGTCCAGCTAGCTCGTGGGCGGTAGGTCATTGGAATTGTGGCTGTTAGCGGCAATTTGTGTGAGTACTAAAGTAATTCGAAGCACTCATTAGACAGTTGGATATTCGAGTATCTATCATTAGATCACTATAATTGGATGATTTTTATTCAGCTTTCTAAGCAACACGGCACATCTAGGTCACCGCCCTAGATTGAGTTAGAAGCAGAAGAATGGAGGTAAGCTTTGATAAAGAAACAATTCATTGTAATCTAAAGTAGTCTTCGTGTTTCAGTGGATCTAAAAATCATTAGCGAACGAACTCAGCGTACCGTATAGAAGATTATAACTCGCATTATATAGAAAATAATAAATTTGACGGACTGATGAACGTACGCACTTCAGTAAAATTACACTTTACACAACTGTTTGCCATAATTAAGGTAGAGAAAACTGAAAATTGCACAATGATGAGCCTATACATTGAAGGGCCGCTTTTATACAGTAAAGGTCAGTACTTGCCAGCACGTACATAAATGGATATAAAGTTATGCATTAATTACTGAATATCTTTACTTGTTAATATCAGAGTTCACAAGTACTTGAGGACTATTGATTAGAGGAATCCTACATTTTCTTCTGTAACTATTTATTTAGTGAAATTACTTCATATTATCCAAATATATGTATGTATAAAATATGAATTTGTAAATTAGGTACTGTTTTACAGTATTTAATGTACTTTATGACCTTAAAGCAAGAAGATTGCTTGCGAAATTGGCAGCATTTTCATCCTGTAAAGTTTTATTGTGGAGGTGAACGATATAACAAAAAGGCTGCGATTCGTTTTAAATTTGTAAGTGTTAAAATTGATTCTGATGTGCCCCAAAAGATGGCTTGATTTGAGATTGAATATTTTTAATTGCTAACGTATATACTCGTACATAATTTTCATAATTAATTTGTTTCATAAGAAACATTTAGATCCTTGTCTATAAGTGTTTTTGATACAATACTATATAGGTTACAGTATATAATCCTACTAAACAACATCTGGCATACTTTTTAGCTTACGGGGTAAAATTTACAGGCTTTTTAAAGTTTCATAAGTGCTAACAAGGTTTGCTTCCCTCTTTAATATTGAGTGGTAGCTTTTTCTTTACTGTACACACTGTACCTTCTTTATATACAGTTTTTAATCCGTCAGCTATTATCATCGCCTGGGGCTGTAACGATCCCTTACGTTTTTACACGTAAAGTGTTTCACCGGATATCGTACTTATTAAATCATTTTATTTTATCATGCAAGCCTCGACTTTTACACTCGTGCATATATTAAAACGTACCAAGACAGCCGCTTGTGAAAATTGTGGTATCATACTTCTGAATCCCAAAATCTTCTTGATATCGTCTGATGACGATGTAATGCTATATACGACTAGTAATTGGTATGGCTGTTTGTACATTGTCTGTCACAATATGCGGCCACAGGAGTATCCTATAACGAAATGTATAAGGTTGTATGTCCGTTCATATTTACTATAACGTTGTGTGTTCGACTTCGAAATATGATATGACAGGTAAGCTTAATCGAATATATGGTTATTGACATTACAGATACATATGTTATATTTTGTAAAAGTTTGGTTTTATTCTATAATATTGAAGCTATTTAATATTAACATAAAATAACGTCTCTCGGCATGATTATCAGGGACACGTTAAGTAAATATGTATAAGACTATAATATAATATTAAGCAACGAAATTGAGGCTTAAGTGGTCGTTTTTCTGAATTATTTCTAATTTATATAGCGTCTTTCGGTCTTAATGCTTGGTGCCGTTTATCTTAAGAATTCTCTCCCACTAAGTATTAACTGAGCCCAGCCTTTATACTCTTATGAAAGTTGAAAAATCAATGGTATCTAATGTATGGTTAATAGTAGCAGCTGAAATTTTTCACTCACGTAGTCTAGCCGTGCCTAATCTCAATAAAAATATATTGGTTTTGTTCTTTTAACATGTTGTACAATCTTATATCGACTCGTACAAACAGTTATCACATTTCTTGTTTCACAGTTACTGCATAAGATAACTGCCATAATAACAGAGAGTCCGCCTGTTTTATATGAAAATTTAAAAAAATAAATAATGTTTGCTTTCGGTTTACAGATAATTAGTTTTATTAAATAAGTTAGAGTTGTTGATAACATACTTTAATATGAATATAATTAGGATCAGCAAGGATATATGTGTTATATTTTTACCGCCGAATATCATAATTAGTTTATCTTCATAAAACACATTTGTATACAAGCTTTGAACAAATATAATTTCCGCAACGAATGTAATAAGTTACTTGTTGTCACTGATATTCATTTAGTAATATAATTTATTACTTACATAAGATTTTTTCTAAGAACTGTATCAGGTACGTTCATAGCTTCAAAGAAGATCCTTTTAACATAATGTCTCAAACCTATTTAAAATGAAGGGCTTTATTGAGCATTTTGCAAATTTTATTATTATGTAAGCCCCGCGCTGTTGCCTTTCAAATGAATTTGCGACAACGTATATAAATATTTTATCATTAAAAGGAGTTTAAGAATATCCTCTTGATGATAAAATAAATTATGAATTGCAAATTGATGGGTTAATGGTTCTCATATTTTAACAGAACATGTAGCCTGTTTAATATGGTATACCGCTACTTTGTGCAATGTTATGTAATCTAACAGAATGGAATACTATAGGGTAAATACAATTTTTCAATTTCGTAAAGTCAACTGTCTCAGCTCAAAACAGATATTCAAATTTTGACATGTCTACTAAGCTCTATCTAACTCAAGTTACATCTTATCACCTCAACCGCAAATTTTCGAAGTACCCGTGTCTGAGCCATCTTTTTAACATGTATGTATGTACATATATTCGTAAGTTTGGTTTTTATTTATTCTCATTTGTTAAAGTGATTTAGAGCTTCCATTATGCTTAGCAATTAATTCGAGAAGATAGTGTTTTTAATACTATTTGGAATGTTCAAGTCTTTTTACCTTAAGTTTTAAGAAACACAGCTATTTTAAAATTCCGAGAAGGTAACCACTAAGAAAAACCTTGGAAAACAGCTCAACTTTAACATTGTTGTTCGCCGCTTTCAAGCTTTACTGCCAAATTATTCAAAGATAAGAGCGGCGTCGTCCAGGACACCAGATATCTATACATAATATCCGTTGTTAACAGCAATTGTATTTTACTCATCCGGATTCGAAGAAGTATAGCTTTCTCACCATGTTTTTGTTCAATCTTAGGCGTTGTAAACAGTTACAACAGTAAAATTGGGAATAATTCCTGATTCACAGTACAGGGATGAGGGAGGAGGGAGGAGGGAGATATAAAAGGAAAAACAAGGATCTCAACGTCCACTTACACGTTCATTGCTTCGAAACCTGGCACATATTTCTAGGAATACAAACTTATGTGCGTTATTAACACAATCTCATATTCTGTAAAATGGTGATTGAAAACATCAGGAAGAAACCGTATAGTTTATTAAGATAATGTTCTCTAAAGCATGTTAAGTCTTTCAACTTGGCCACCGTGGCAAATTATGATTTTATCCCTTATCGTGTCGTGAGCTCTTGTCGACAGCAGTGTTTTTTGTGCTTTGTTTTTGCGAGTTGAAGACAAAACGAAGTAATCAGTTAAGTATTTTTTAGAGAATGCAATCTTAAATGTAAAAATTTCTTTGAAGAATTTCAGCGTGAACTTCAATCCCATGAACGCCCATCTCCCCTCATAATTAGGGATTATTATTAATTATTATTATTAATTTTTTTTTCCTTCATTATTTCTCCCCTTCGTATTCCTGCATAGTGAAACTTCTAACATTTACAAAGCGAGGTTACTTACATATGTGTGTGTGTATGTATGTATGCGTACATATGCGTCTATGCGTTTATATGTACGTGTGTCATTATTATGTTTCTGTGTATAAACATATTGAACATATTTCAAATTAATAATTACTGAACTATATCTGCAACTGGTAAACTTAAGCAAATAAAGCAAAAACAACTTGAAAGCGCCCAAGAAGTTTCTCGCAAAACTGTAAGGGGAGTAAACAAAAAGAATAGAGACGTAAAATATTTGAAATTATCCACAGCTCCGCATGCCATTAAGAAAAATGAAACGCATTGTGTGAAGTATTGTATTCTCCATTGTTTTTTTATGTTGAGAGCTATGTGCCTCAGATATTCCTAACTTATAAATGATTACCATGGAATCCATTGAACACTGTTATTAACAGAAATATAACTCAAAAAGGGCTGTACACAACAAACCATTACTTTACTTTGTCTTGTCTCTTAATAAGACTTTTAGTTGGTACTGTTTGGTAATAGGATTGTAAATTTATGTTAATCCAGTTAGAATTATTATGAACACTGTTAGTATTTCTTTGTAAAGTTCCTTGCTTCTGATTATAAGTGAGGAGATTGATAGAATAGAATAGAGAGGCGCAGTTGACAAATACGCTCTCTAGTTAAAATTGAAAATATACATTAATGTAAGAAAGAAATGGGTGCACCATTGTTCTGTGCTGTTAGATGTCGGAAGTCTTAAATAGATATTACAGTTGAATCGTATAAATCGCTTAGCTTAATCGTCCCTTTTCCGGTAAGGCTTGGCTAGGGCCCATTAACCAATATCGAGTAACTTAAAAGTAAATGTTTAAAATTGGCCGGGCCGGACATTTCATTACATTTGTTATACTTTCACTAAGGATACTTGACTATCAAAAAAACGATGTGACGTATATATTTAACTCATTTATTAACATTAATATATCGCGAATAAAAGTTATGTATATAAATAATTATGCCCTGAACGAATCGGTGATTTTAATATAATCTATATATATTTTTATAATCATCCCAAAATTTATATTTATTTAGAAAAAAGAATTCGCCATGCATTACTAAAAACCTCAATATATAATTCCGAATTAAACAACCAGAAATTTGCAGAGCTTTACGTTAATTAAGTAACCTGACATGGGCGTTCATCGCAAATAATTTGAAGTAGCGAAACTGCTAAAAGAATTGCAAGTGAAAAGGGGCCGGTCGGATCCGTCAAATACATTTCATTGTTGTTTCTATTTGAGAAGGGATGTTGAAGTGTCATACAGAGTAAATGGGGTACCGTAAATCCGGGTTACTACATTGAGTACTTCAAAGTTTACGGGTTATGCCGGCGGAATTTGAACGAATATTGTGTAAATATCGCTGCCTATATCACGCCCATGTAAGCCACTCTGAGCCCAAGAATGCTTATATCTACGTTTATATAGCTACCGATCGGTGAATAAATTTCGCCGCCGTACGCCAGGGACTTGTTACATTAACGTCATGGTAGAAGTAACGAGGTTATTTTGATGGGGTGTCATATCGAATGGCATGATACGATTCGTTCATTTCTGAAATAATTTTTAATATTTTCACAGTTCATTTAGCGTATACATGTTTATAATACTAATAAATTGTATTTACAAGTTGTATTTACGAGCTAAGGATAGAGGTCAAAGGTGATTTTGTTGCTATCGCTGCTGAAAATGAGGCATTACGTTTACTACCACTAATTCACTATATTCAATGGATGTAACACGTAACGTGTTTAGTTCATGAGCGAGAAAGTTTTCAGTCGTCAGCCGCTTACACGTTTTTGGTAGCGCCGCGCACCTAATAATATATGTATGTTATATTTTTTAGCGCCACGGCATATTTTTATTGCACAATTACATTACCATCTTTATAAGGTTGCGGCTGTGGATATAATTTATTTAACTTAATCAATCTTACTCACACTAATGGGAATATACACGTGTTGGTTGGATGTTACGCAGAGTATATATTAAATCATGTTAACGTTTTGTGTGGATTGTTTCTTGCTGAAAAGAATGTGTATGTAAAGGTTTAGTATTCTATGATATACAATTGCTTAGTGGCTCAACGTAGCGAAGGCTACGAATCATTTCTGTCCCACTGTTGGGCACAAAGAATTCCGACATTTGGAAGATATCGTGAGCATTGTCTTTCGTTCTGTTCCAGAGTGTATTGGATTTCGTATCAGGTATCAACTCACCCGTAAAATATTACAAAACGGTATTGAGTAACTAAATTTAAATATTGTTAGCTAGTAAGAACAAACGAAACCGACTGCTTAATAGACCTTGTAAAAAAGTAATAAAAGTTGTGAGGTATTTGACTTAATAGTAGATAATAGTACATTTTCGGATTAAATAAATCTATACGTTGAAATTACAGCATTCTATGATAATAGGTAAATACGAATACGTAGACCTTAACACTTTACTTTACGATTGTTGTAGAGAATTTTAATAGTTTGTATATATATATATATATATATATATATATATATATATATTTATATAAAAACTATTAATATATATAAATATATAGTGATTATTATTTGAGGAATCTTTAACAATGAAAGATTAGCTAATAATGATATTGTAAATTTTGATTGTAACATATTGCCGGTATTTGTTTTGTTTATTTCTTTTGGTAGTTTATTACCAACGTTATACCACGAAGTTAATTCTTTTGAGAATCGAATAATGTATATTGCGTTATATTTTTACTTGTGGCTATTTAGCCATGAATATTTCTACGGTTTGTATTATTATTTATACGAAAGTCTACATTCTTTTTTTCCTTTTGATAACAGATTTAAAATTATGAACACCTACAGTGCATGTTCACTAAAAGTTGCACATGTAGATATGTATATGCATAGGTTTTAATAGCGGTGTAATAAGCATATAGTGATTCAGTATAAAAAGGTATTAGTCTGCTTATTCATATTGATATATTCATAGCACTTATAGCCTATTGAATTAGAATTCAGCATCATATATCATTGGTCTTGGGCAGCAATTCTAAGGCGCACCGCTTTAATTTAAATGAGCATTTTAAGATTAAATATATCTTGCTGTAATGGTGAAGGAAACATAGTGAGAAAACTGGAACATCTCACAGAAAAACATTCTAGATATTCTAAGGTGTGTGAAGCTTGCACACCCGCACTTGGTCAGCGTGGTAGACAAAATTTCAACCCCTCTCGTTCTGAGTTGAGACCTGTGTGCAACGGTGGAACGATAAAGGGGTCGATGTCATTCATATTGTTTAAACCATCAGCGTCACTAATGTCCTTATCTTGTTTGTTGCAGGTCCGGCGGAAGCGTGAGCGTGTGATGTACCGATCTATCTGAAATACCACAGACGTTCCACGTAATATTGTATCAGTCCGATGTCCACGAGAGGATAACAGGATGTCTTCGGACGAGTGCACGCGCAGTCTGCTGGCCATACTTTGTCTCGCATTCGCTATTGGCCCCTCTAGTGCTCAAGATAATATTTTTTCAAGTAAGTCAATTATACAAATGGAGTACTTGTTTTGTTACAGTCGTAAATAGTAAGGTGCTCACGATACTCAAAATGTGCTTCGCCATATAACAGTTGATGTCTATTATAACATTTTTGTATTAGTACAAATAAAAAATTATAGTCTTTACTGCTTACTGACCGATAGTTTTCAGTTCATTAAAGTTTTCAGTTCACTAAAATATGCCATCTACCTAAAGAACATATATGAAACCAAACTAACAAATCTTCCAATGTCATACATCAAACCTATGTTTTTAACGCAATGTGTGTCTCTGTCTGTAAGTGTGTAATTGTATGTGTTCGACTATATGCAACAAAACCGTTTAACATGGTTAGTAAGTTGTACTCGATTTCCTAGAATGGATGTTTCATGGAATCTTTGGTACTATGCGGTAACTATTGTGGCATGTTTTAATCTCTTCTACATATTTATCGCTTTGAATTACTGAAGCCTTAACGATACGATCGCCTTTATTGTCACCCTTAGCACCAAAAGTTTCAACCTTCAATATTCATATTCTTCAAACATTCAATCAGGTTGCAGGTCCCGAGTAATGTTTGACGTTGATAGTTATATATAGTTGAAATAGATATTTTATGTAGATAACAAGAAAAAAACACAACAGTGAAGTCGTACCTCTATGACGATGTTCCATGGCTTAAAAACACTCGACATCTATTTTGAATGTGTGTGCAGCAGCTCCCTCACACTTGACTTAACACACGAGTAGACATAGCAATACTTTTACTTCGGCTTTTGAAAAAACTACATTTGTCCCTTAGTGTCTCTTAAAAGCAGTTTTAAGCAAACCGGCTTAAAATAAGCCCGCCTTGTAAGCGAAGTTGTCGAACCTATTGTTCACTTGCAATAGTTATGGTTGTCGAAGTTTCATAATTTTTTGGCATCATCATCAATTTTCTAATGCTGTCCAACAGTACTAATAAGCCACTGAATTGGTGACGTCACGAACTAAAGTATTACGTTGGCTGATTTTGTGGTCAGAAATTGCGTCTTTACATTTCAGTGGTTTTTTCCTCCTTTTCCTATAAAGTACTTGTTCTCGACGTCATGTTCTTTGATATTACAAACTTACTATTATATAAAACACTGCGCCATGAGTTTATGGGACTGTTATGCTTTCTTTATTTGGTTTTGCCATATTTTTATGACTACATTAGCATTCGGATTTCCTATTATATTCTTTGTAAATCTTTAATTTTGTTTTCTAGAACTGCATAATATAGTTTTACTTCTTTTTAACATACTGTTTCAAATGATCAATGTTCCTTTATATCTCTTCATTGTGTAGAATTCAGTGTGTAATAAAAGTTGGAATGTTACGTCTTGACATTTTTGTTTGAAGTTACAAATATCTTTGTCCCATGTTTCTTCATAAAAATTATTATCATATTCTTTATCTCTTACTTAAATTTTTCCAGCCGTTAAACAAATGTCTCGTTCTTGTATCTCTTTATCCGTTGGGACAAGAAGTGAGCTATTGATAAAATGTTTTTATTCCTTCTGTTTATCCCCAGCTTGTTGATATTTGCATCGGAAGGTAGATATTTTATGCATATGCATAATGTTATTATTGTAATGTAATTATTGTAATTGTAAAAATATTCATAGATTCACTTAAGCTACATTTAGTTTGTACTCAATTTACACTTACTTGGGCGTTAATACTCAATGATGGCGCGCAAATGATCGTTATATTCATAAAATTAGGGACACTAACGCTCTACACAAAAATATATTAAAATATCTGAAATAAACATAATTGATTTACCATCTGCTATCGCGACAGCACTAGTACGAGAGCTTCCAATGATTTATCTAAATCAATTTTACATTTGTGTCCCTCATTGTGGTTTTTTAAATTTCTTATAAATCTCACTATTTGTAATAAAGGAATGTATTTAAATTATATATAAAAGTGTTAAGATGTCATTTTGATAATAACGCTATTAAGAATTACGTCTGGGGTTATAAAAACTTATCCGTAACTTGGAATTTGTTAAGTTGTCTACCTTTATACCGTTCTTTATTGAAAAAATTATGTACTATATAATTCGAAGATTATGGAAAATCTTCTATAACCCGAAGATTGTACCATATATAGATAGGTAAATAAATATATTTGTTATTTTTGAATTGTTAATATTGTTAATCGCATTTGAACATATAATATTGTTACATTAAGAGTATTAACAGAATTTTCTTTTGTGAATCGTTCGCCTATAAGTTCACAAAAGGGATTTTTACGAGTAATTTATTACTAGACCATATAATACTGTGTCAGGACCTTACAAATCAAATAAGGAGGGTCGGAGACGGTCAAAAGTTTAGATATAAAGTATAACAATATCACCCCAAAGATATCTATGCGTTAGAGGATGTGACATAATACTGGGACGACCGAAACACGCGCTGAATTCTAAATATCCCGAATAAAGCATAATATATATTCCGCAACGGCTGGCGAAGTTACAAAACTCTTATTAATGTGATTATCAATTACTTCGTGTAGGTTGGCGAAAATAGCGTCTAGTACTAGAGTTATCTGCAGTGCATAATTAATAATTTGTAAGACTTCCTATGAACAAAAACGTTATTATAAAATATTATAAGAAAATACATTAAAAGTTTCATCAGGTTCCGCTGTAGTAACATTTCGTCAGTCAATTAAGAGTATATTTTTGAACATTAGGTTATTGATTTTTAAATATACGAAAATTCTATCTTGAGCAGGTACGTAGGTACTGTTTTATTCAATCAAATAAATTTATAAAGAATTAATTCATTGCAATGTCATGTTTTTAGAATAGATAATCTGCTTACTTATTGTTATAGTCACGTGTACATGTAACAGGAAACGCAACGCTGGTTTTATTATTTATCGGTAAATATATGAAAACTCTGTGAATTATCTATATATTGTGAATGATCTGTATATTCTGTATATTTGGTTGTAATGTGAGACATTTTGCCCGAAATGCATTTCCGTTATATTGTCACGTATTTTCTAATAAAAAAATATACGGTTTGTTTTGTACATAAAGTTCCTATAAGAAATTCAAGTCACGTTCAGTTCGTTATATTATCTCATTATTATTACAAAGGCTATATTTTTTCACCGTATTAAGATTCCCAAGACAGACAGCAGTGTATCTTCATGTATAAATAGATTCGTGAGCCACAATTAGTAAATGAATATTAAGCGTATCGATATTTTTATTTCTTTGTTCGTTTGTTATTTGTGTTTATTAAATTTATTGTGCATTATATTAAATAAGGTTAGAATATTTCAGTATACGCATTTTTCACTGAATACCACCATATCAGAAATAAACGCTTGTCTCACTTAAAACGTATTGTAGTATTGAAAGAGCTATACTGGTAACCGTTCATACAACTGTCCACCGGATACTGATTGGGGCTTCATTTGGTTCCTGTAACCATTTGATTTACGCACCGTGCTATCTGGTGTTCATTTGCACTCTTGTACTACCCATAATATATGACGAAGATGTATGTTAGATATATATGTAATGAGAATAGATAATGGAACTTAATAACAAGCTATAAGTCCTACTTAATAGTTGCATCAGCTCCATTTCATTAACGATTTACGTCAGTTCGACCACAACTCACTCGCTCGTTGATAGCGCTAAATTGTACCTCACCACAGTTTGCCAGCGTGGCAGAGTATGGTTAATCCTTCTGATTCTGAGAAGAAACCCGTATCTAACAGCAGAATTATATAAAGTAAATGATTATATTACTTTATCATATGTTTACATGTAATACATGAATACTTTTTACTTTTGTTTTTCTTGGTAATGTGATAATTCATTACCTACCGAGAACTTCTCACCATCACCTTGCGTTGACTGGTAGAGAATGTCACCAGGCTTTAAATACGCCCTTTGTAGAACTTACTAGACTTAAGCTTTACAATAGTATATGTAAATAAGCATAGAATAAGTGTACTTAGCATGACGCTAAGGTTTATCATAATATTAAACATAGCTTCTTTAATTTTTTTGTTATCGATTGAAGCGTTTTTATCCTTAATTCCTTGACTTATTGACAAACAATCACGCGAGGTGTTCCACGGTTCCAGGATTTTTCTTACTTCAACTAAACGCCTTTAAGCTTTTTCTCTGCTTTTATTTTGTCTTGGCTCTGTGTGCTTCAGAATTATTCTATATTAGTATTCGAATTGGTACAATGCTCTGTGAGGTGATATTTATTATAAATAGTAACATACAATTGATTTAAATTTTGTAGATTTTTTTGATTCTTGCATTTAATGTTCACTCTTTATACGCCTACCTTCTTGATTTCGATTGAATATAAAAAATATATAGTGACATTTTTTTATAACAAATGTACACTACACTAAAATATAACCTTTATTAAACTTTATCTCTTTTTAACTTTATTGCTAAATTTCATTTAAGTTCGTGCAATAAAATGACGCAACCTTTCAATCCTAATACATTTTAAATTTTACGTCTTAAATATTACTATATTCTTATTATTTCGGTTATAAGGATTGAGTGTGTGAGATAAAAACCAATATCCTTATTTCAACCAACGTTGGTTTGTTCAATTTATATAAGCATGTCCCTTAAAGCTTACGAAAGAAGGTGTTTACAAAATAAATAGTTCCCTTTTGTAGTTCTCTCTGTATTTTCTGGGCGTTATGAGAAAAATGTGTCGTCTCGCTAAAGTTTATCCCGGCGTCTCAAAGAAAATCCTTAAATTTTACTATAAGTCGGCACTTTAGCGAATACGCAGAGAAATATATTTACGCTTGCGTAAACAATGTAACAAGGACAAAAAACTAGTGGTTTTTGCTGTGGATAGGCTTCTGATATATGCTGGCAAAGAAACAAAATTTAAATGTCTATTAATTAAATTATATCAATCAACTGTAGTTGAGGTTTTTAGCCTAACTCACATTTATCATTGGATTGTGTATCTTTTCCCAAAATTTTTACGCATATTGTATCATTAAATTATATAATATTATATCATTAAATTATATTATATTGTATCATTAAATTATATTGTATTGTATCATTAAATTAAATTATATTGTATCATTAAAATATGATAATAGCTGTTCTTGAGTGCAATCCACAATTCGAATGCGTTTATTATTTCACTAAGCGAATTGGTCGTAGCCCCTTTGTCGCCTAGTCTGACGTACAATTGAAATATGACAAGTACATGTTTTTTATATCTTGTGAAATAAATAGACGCTATCGATTTAAAATATTTTATCACGCTCTTCGACACATTCTAGGAATATTGTCAAAGCAAAAGTCACAGTCAGTATGAAGCCCTATTTTTATTATATCATGTTTTTATTCATATTATACCGTAAAATATGTACCTACGCTAATAGGTGTGGACACGCGACTTTTCAAGGTATTTGTTTTCAAGCGTCCATCGACACTAAATACTCGTACCTAGGACGAAGAGCGTGTTTATATTATATAGAGATGTGGAGAGTTTTCACAAAAATCGAATAATTAGTACTAATAATAATATATACATATGATGTGCCTTTGAAGTTTACGACATACATGGTATATGTCTGTATATACAAACATATCTGTCTATATAAACAATGGACGAGCGTCAAACACAGAACTGCGGTCTTCTATAGGTACAGAAGTATAGGTTCGTGTCGAGGCGAAACAGAAAAGATTAGGAACAAAATAATAGAAGTTCAACTCAAGAGACTCATTGCTTTCTTTACAGCTTAGGATTAAATGTGGCGTGGCGGTCA
>DVPR01000355.1:0-14519 GCA_018239345.1 Oxynetra stangelandi
CTCCACTTTTATATCAGCCAAATCTGTCTGTTCCTTCGGCATTAAAATTCCAGCAAAGTCTTTTGAATGATCAGTATTAGTTATATATGAACCAGCATTGAATGTTCCAGTATCGTAATTATCAGGATTAATTTCCAACTTTACTTCATCAATTTTATATTTATCATGTGGAATGTTACTGGTTGATGGTTGTGGACTATTAGCATTACTAATGTCTCCATTCAGAGCCCTCTTCATCACGTACGCTTTTATTTTGCGTAACATGAACGGCGGAACTTTAAAGCCTGTCAACTCTCCGAGCATTGGAAGTGAATTATGCCTGTAAGCATCACTTGTTGCAAGCTCCTCTATATCTTCCAACACCTGTAATTATAAAAATGTCAACAAAAAGTAACAACAACACTGCAATTAAAAGATTTCTTGTATAGAATTTTGAATTATTCAAACTTACCATAATATAAGTTTTGCCACCAACAGCATTTACCAAATTATGATTGGCTATCCATTCCTTGTCAACTGTATCTGCGGGATACCTGAGCAGACCAGCATGTCGTGTATACAAACGACCACGAGAATTTCCTAGTCCAAGAACCTACAACAAATCAATATACAATTTTTATTTATTGTTCATAAAAGTATAAGTCAATGCTAAAGACTACTAAAATTTCTCCACATCTCTATAAAAATTTCTAAGCACAGAATTAATTCGAAGTATATCATATATTTATCCTTTATTGTCCTCTACATGTATGTATGTATGGATGTATTGCCAAATGATATTTTATGCCAATCCACCCAAGTGATAGTGAAGAATTGAGGTAGGCTGCCAAGTATATATTTGTCCATTAATCTATACCAGAGTAATCACTAAAAAACAGATCAATACCTTATGTGCATGAGAGCCCATGATAAACAATGTGTCAGGGGTTAGTCTAGCTGCGTCCCACTTTTCAGGATCTCTGACAGCTGGTGATGCCACTGGTGGCGAGGATATATCGGTACCATCTTCTTGCTTTATCTTCTTACATTTGGTCCCGTCAATCTCTATTTCTGGATCTTTACGCTTATTGGGTGTTGAATTGGTTAACTACAAAAATAGAATTCAAAAGGTTTATAAATAACAATTGCCAGATAAGGATGTATTAAATTATATAAATCATAACTATACTGATAATTATTTAAGTTGGCACCAATTTTATTGAAAATTTAAAAATATTTCCACTTATATCAGTAGTTCATTTAAAACAACCATTATTATTCCACATTTTAGAAATTATAATTCATAACACATTTTTTTTTTATTTGTAATACAATTTCTATATAGCAATATATATATATTTTATAAAAATTTGAAAAGTAGTGGAGTGGAATCTCACACCATATTTACAAAAGATATCAGTGAGTAGTTCAGTATAGTTAAATGATTTCATTAATCAATTTTGTTGAGTCTAATAAATTATTAAATGCCAATTTCCAGGGAGTGCTGATTTATATACTTATTTCAAATAAAATACACTCTAATTAAAATGAAAATATAATAGAATTTTTCTACACTTCTCCTTATATAGAATTTAACAATAATATTATTCATACTGTATTGATTGTTTGTTTTGTGGATCTCTCACTGCTTTCAGTGTCAGTAGTGTCAATTGTTTGGTTTGGCTTCGAAGGGGTTGTGTATAACAGGCGTGTCGCATCCAACATTGCCCGGCATACTGCTCGAACCTTAAAGAATGGTTTACCCAGTTATTTAACACTTTAGACAGTCTGTGACAGGTCTACATTTTCTAGAAAATATTGCTACCATTGGCAACACTTATAGATTTTAAAATAATTATATTCAATCTTCATCAGACTCATGCCAATTTCTGCAGTAAATAATGTAAATCCCTATTTTATTTTATTTAAGAAATGTATCAAAACAATTACTTCAAAACCGACGGCTCAGTATCAAAATAAAAAATCCATTCTTCCATTAGTAAACCCAATACACTGCATCCAAAAATGTAACTTTTGATAGGTAATATTTTTTATAAACATTTCACATCCCAATAAAAAATTACATAAAATATCAGGTTTGACTGTATAATGATAAAAAAGAATCAAATCATATGAAATTTTTAGACAACCTTAATCGACAGTAGTCTGCTACAAATAAATAATACTACATAACAAAAAGCAAATAATTATATTTACATAAAGATTAGAGAGGATACAGACAATAGGTGACTATATAATATATATTAATTGACAATCTCTTTTAGAAAACCTTTAAGCATAGATGGAAAAGATATAATAAAGAACAGGGTTCCCTAGTTCCCTATTCAATTATCGAGTAAAATATACATACTTGGTCCTCACTTACAGACTCATCTCCCAGGTTGAGCCTTATGTTGTTCACAGCAGGTACAAAGAACTTCTAAAAAAGAAAAATATTATTTATTTTTTATTCTATTTAATTGGGATCTCCAACAAAGAACACACCTTACATGCAAATAATATGAAGCAACAATTTGTGCTTTGTGCTTCTTCAATTATAGGAGAACACAGCATGCAAAAAATATGTTAAACAGAGCATAACTAAAAGAGAACAAAATTTTACACTTCGAAGTAATAATTTAACAACAAAAGAAAATAACAAAGAAGGAATCATTAAAATAAAAATAAATAGAAAATAATATTTAAAAAAAGTGACTAATATATTCTTAATAATGATATGGTATCATTTAATTTAAATCTAGGTGGCAGGTCCACATTCAAGTTTTTAGTTGAGTAGATAATAGATATTTCTCACCAATTGGTCATAAAATACATGTTTGCCACACAAACAAAAATATTTTCATGTCACATAAGTAGCATTTAAATATTCAGGTCAATATATACATATGTTGGATTCAGGGTGATTTTGTTGACTGTTGAGCAGATTCAAGAATTGTGTAAGGACTAACAAATGTGATGTAACTATGTATAAGCCTAGTTTTTATCACACTTTGGATACAATATCTAAGATTAAGCATTAATAGGCTAGTGGTTTAAATTCATCATCTCACTGTACATATAAATACATCTTCCTTTGCAATGAGTGCCTCAAGATTAAATAATCACTTGGTATAGCATTGTGACAAAACCTGCATGCCTCGATATTCTCCTTAGTTTAACTGCTACTTTGCTAGCATGGCAAACTATGACCTTAACCCTTTCTAAATTCATAGGAGGCCCACATCCAACAATGGTGTGTTAAAAAATAGCTGAAGATGATAATCTACTATTTTTACATAGTAATTTGAAGAAACATTCCCTTACTACTCTTTCCTGGTTTTTTTATTATATCACTACTTATCTATCTAAAGTAAAATACAGATATTGGCATCATTGATGATTCTCATTCTGTTGATTAAATTTGAGGCATCTGCATAAAACAGAAGCCAATGGTAATTTAAAACTTGTGAACTAGTCATATAATCACCCCAATCATCAGATAGTATATTCAGAAAGACAATATGTTTGTAACTTTTAAAATATCTAAATCCTTTTAAAAATAACTCTCAATTATGAACTTAAAATGTTAAAATATAAAACAGTTATTAAAAAATATTACGGAAAGATACTGGTTGATGTAAACAAAGAATGAATAATACATCTTTATTTTTCCATCCATCCATCCATCCAGCTTTAAAATCAATATATTGGCATCAACTTAAGCTTTGTAATTTTTTCATTCAGCACAGTAATGTCTAATAAAACAAGAAATAAGAAACGTAAAAAAAAAAGAAAAAAATTAAATACTAAAAAATTAAAAATCGTACATACATATACACATATATACATTAACAAATATTTGTACATGTTTTAAATTTGTCTAAACTTCGAAAAATAATACATTATTTTTTGTGATAAACCTTTAGTATAGGCATTAAAACACAATCTCAATGCCAAAATAATTAAGCAATCATACTCACTTCTAAATACTTCTTTATAACTTGATCGATTTCTCTAGTAACAGAAGATTGTATGGTCTGCCGCAACATATCCAGGGACTTGTTAGCACTCGCTCTAAACTCCGCTATCGGTCGCGAGTGTGGTTGAACAGGACCTGGCAAACTAAATCTCCTATGCATCGCCGCCAGTGTGTTTATTGCGATTTGGCGCGTTATCGGCTGTTTCTAAACGGTAGATTGACAAATATAATATTTTATTTTCAGAATTCGAAAGAAACAATACTATAACTTTAGCTTATGTGAAAACACTTACCGCCTGCATATTACCGATAACGTTCGTTCGAGTTATCTGTACAGTTTTAGTAGGCTCTTGGAAATTCCATGTACTGTTTGGGGTGGTTTCCCCTATTGTAATTTTGGGCGAAGATTCGACGCTATTCCAATCCCTTTGAATCACCATCTCGAAAAATATTGTTTGTCACAGAATTCTTCGAAAACTTTGGCATATCTCCACTGAACACCTATCAAATCATCATCATTTTCATTGAAAATAAATCAATACATACATTGTATTTACAATTAGTCGCTTGTTTGTGCGCGAGCGACCCCTAGCCGGGCGGTGGCAGGCTGACTGCCGTGCTTGCTAGTGTAGTGTAGCACGATTTACATCCCCTGAATACAATGCCACTTAATACAATAAATAGTTCGATGTTTTCCTAAATTAATTAGGTTAGCTTCATGCGTCACCTTTAAACTATATCTAAAAATAAATAAATGTTAATATTGAAATAATAATTAAAAAATTAATGGCTGAAATAATGGACTAGGCATAAATATTGTAATTACTATTGTTATATTTGTTAACACACAGAATTTAGTACTACTATAATATACTAGGATTTTAAAACATTTAATAAAAATTTACTGATTATCAAAAAAGTGATATGATACAGATTTTTGGCAGAAGTTACATTAGTTTGAAAAATGTCGAATCAATGTATGTACCTGCAATGAGGTCGGCCAAATAATCGATATCTACATTTAAATCGATTTCTTCATGACTGACATAAAATTGACGAATAACATGTTCAAACATGTAATAATCAAGTATTATGAACTCTTCTCAACGTAACGACGTAACCTCAGTATACATATCGGTGTATTAAAAAAACTTAAAGTAGTAATAAGCAGTTATAATACTGGAACAATTTTCTAAGTAAAAAAGTTAAGTTTAGTTTGTCTAAGTCGTTGGGCGTGGCTTAATCACATGACAATAGAAAAATGTAAAATCATCATGACCAATATATTTTATTCAGATTGGTTACGTACGTTTGCTTTTCATATTTAGAATAGCTTTAACAATTTTTAACCAATTTAGTAAAAAAATTGGAATATATAAATAAATATAGTGTTTTACAGCCATTACTAATTATTATAAATATATTTTTTAAATTATAAGTATAAAAACAAGTTTGCTTTAAAAACTACAGTGATATAATGGAATAATAACGTACGTGGTCCACTTAGACTGCCGTTATTACTTTTTATACAAATAATTATGAAGTTAGATGTCCAAAGATAATATGAGCAATATTCCTAATTTTTTAACTATCTACTCTATTTTTTCTTATGAAAAATGTGTTGTAAGCAAAGTAACGGCGTATCCATCCACATCTACGAACTGCGATGTAGTCAGGTTACTCATAACACTACTACTTCAGCTAAATAAGCTATTCTTTATTACATATTTTTATTGTAATATCTTAAAACTGATATGTCTAATTCCACGTGTTATGAGTAACGCTCACATCATATACCTGATTTTATTATTTCACAATAATTGAAATAATAGATTAATTTGATTGTAAAATAATTTTCATATTATTTAGGTAGCATTAAAGACGTCATCGACCTAATTAAATTATTCATATACGCGATAGTACATTGCGATAAACCGTACAAAACTGTTGTGCTTCGCCTTGCTGACTGCTGTCAACATCGGGACTCCGAAGTGGTCAGTCACTTCGTTACATTGATTTCATTATACATTTACATCGCTGTTTAAATTTATTAAGTCCAGTTAAACAGTTAATGTTATATTGATAAAAATAGATAAGTAAATTGTAATAAAAATTGCTAACGCTCGTTCAGTACTGGCAGCACTGTCTAACTGGTGACGTGCCCATTTCTATATATTTTCAAGAATAAATTGGTAAGTTATAATTCGTATTATTTCCATTTGAAAGCTATTTATAATTTAGGTGGGTCTCAATTGTTTCCTTTTTAAAATAAAATATTTGTTATCAAGTACCAACATCCCAAATAATGTATATTCGGAATGTCGATAAAAATCTTAGTTATCTTCATGCAGTGAAAGTAAACCGGCAATTTCGATTCACCAACATTAATACATTTTGGTTACGAGAAAATAATAGAATAATTTAATACATAAATCTTATTTAAGTGACACATATTCCATTACGTACAATTCATTGAACAGTATTATTTAGGTACTTAGAATTTACAAAAATACATAGATAGAAGTGGATAAAGTATCAACTCGAAATAATTGGGATTAAATTTTTGATTTTTATGCAAATTCACCCACAATACGATACACAAGTCATTACCCATTCTTTTGTACTCGTTCTTGTACTTTGATCTGTACGTTAAGTAAGTTTCAAGGTTTTCATTTGAATTCAATTTAAACCTGTTTATAACTATCTCGATAGTTCAGTTGAATAGTTAAGATAAATGTTTTATCAATGATTCAGCACATATTTTGAGGTTATCGGAAAATAATTTATTGCTGTTGTTCTATTAGACGAGTTAGGCGTGAGTTCTTTTCGCTGTTGCTTCTTTAGTTTATAGTGTGCACTTTTACATTTTAATGAAATGTTAACGTGATATTCACTAATTTCATACTCGCACAAAGTATACTTTATTTTCATTAAATTATTTTGTGACTAATTTTAAGTTTTGAATAGGAAATCGTAACATAACCGATAATATGAAATTTACCATTATATCCCGTGGTTGTAATATTGTGTGCAAAACAAACATGTCATATTAAAAGTTATCCTGTTATATTTAAATGGTCATAATCATAGTAGGTAATTATGGCATTCGATGATTATTAATATTAATATCAATCATTCATTACAATGATTCTATGCACACTCTCTCTCTCTCTCTCTCTCTCACACACACACACACACACACATGCATGTACACACACACATACTCATACATTCACACCCTCTTTAACAAACCCGATATATACTATACTATGTCCAAATTTTATATTTTCTATTTCGTTAGATATTTACATGTTATGGTTTATGGAAGAGCAGTGTCTTCTAACACAAGCACACTTAGAGCTTAATAGAGGACACTAGCCACTAGTAAAAGATAATGATTTTTTTTTGATTAATGAAATAAAGATTATTATTATTATGATATGTAATGGATAAACTGTAAAACACTATAACATGCTTAGTAACATTGGATATGAGTAAGTTATTGGGATGTTTAGTGTCGGTCAGTGTGGTGTTATTAATAATATTAGTATTTAATTATAAATAGGCGAGAGGACCGCAGGAATGGTACTTTTAGTAACATTACTCTAATTAGTAATGTTAATTTGAGGTCTTGAGGTTAGAAGGTATCTCTAATATACAGATGGACCGGCAACCAAATCATTCAGATCAAAACAAAGATTGTCATAATAACCACTGCTTCACGGCAGAAAAAGGTGTAATGGACCACCCATTAACTTTCCTAGGCAAACTATATGCAGTCTCTACCACCTGCCCCATAAAATTAACTATTACAATAGCTAACATAAGTGGTAAATATAAGAGTGGCATTGACAATTTCTTAAATAATATGATTTTTAGCCAAAACGTAGAGCCTACAAATGCCTACAATTGTTGCCTAGAAATGTAGACGAAACACGTCAGGTTTGCAAGGGCAGAGATGTTTGGCACTCCGTGCTCTCTGCCTACCCTGCTAGGGACCTGGTGTGACGATTATTTATTTATTTATTTACTTGGAGCCTTATTGTTTGGATTACTACTGGTTGTACTGCATAATTAAAATAACATTATTAAGTAACTTCATATATCTCTTATCAAGATTTTTCTCAATTTCAATAACATATTATTTGAGTTCATTAAACTTGTAGCTTATTTATATTACATGTTATTTGACCCTCACATTTATTATGTTAACTTATCTTTGTTTTGTGTATTAATAACAAATAGATATTTTGAAGGATGTTGCATGATTATATATTTATAATAAATAGTTGAGATTGTAGGTTATCTATGTGTGCCAATTTGACAAGTAAAATGAGCATTGTGAAATATTCTCTTAATTTACATACCATGTTCAATATATGATTTCAGAACTTCTACCCGTCACAAAATGTCGAAAATCAAGGCTGGACCCGTTGTAGATATCCTTGGAGATGAAATGACCAGAATAATCTGGGATTTAATAAAAGATAAACTTATTTTGCCATTCTTAGACATTGAACTTCATACCTATGATTTGGGAATGGAATACCGTGACAAAACTGATGACCAGGTGACCATCGACTGTGCAGAAGCTATTAAAAAGTACAATGTTGGTATTAAGTGTGCCACCATAACACCTGATGAGAAGAGAGTTGAGGAATTCAAACTTAAGAAGATGTGGAAAAGCCCCAATGGAACCATTCGTAATATACTTGGTGGAACTGTTTTCAGGGAAGCCATTATTTGCAACAACATTCCGCGTCTTGTCACTGGTTGGGAGAAGCCAATCATTATTGGCCGCCATGCTCATGCTGATCAATATAAAGCAACAGACTTTGTTGTACCAGGAGAAGGAAAACTGGAGCTTATATTCACTCCTGCTTCTGGAGAGCCCATCAGGCATGTCGTAAATGATTTTAAGGGTGCTGGAGTAGCTCTTGGCATGTACAATACGGATGCCTCAATTGTTGATTTTGCTCATTCTTCATTCAAGTACGCCTTGGACAGGAAGTATCCACTGTATTTGAGCACTAAGAACACTATTTTGAAAAAGTATGATGGTCGTTTCAAGGACATTTTCCAAGAAATTTATGATAAGGAGTACAAGTCTCAGTTTGAAGCTGCAGGCATTTGGTATGAACATCGCTTGATTGATGATATGGTAGCTTATGCTATGAAGTCTGAAGGTGGATTTGTGTGGGCTTGTAAGAATTATGATGGTGATGTGCAGTCAGATTCTGTAGCTCAGGGTTATGGTTCCCTGGGACTTATGACTTCTGTCCTTATTTGTCCGGATGGGAAGACTGTAGAGGCTGAAGCTGCCCATGGAACTGTCACTAGACACTATCGCTTTTACCAGCAAGGGAAGGAAACTTCTACCAACCCAATTGCTTCAATTTTTGCATGGACAAGAGGCCTCTTGCACAGAGCCAAGCTTGACAGTAATGATGAACTGAAGACATTTGCTGAGAAACTTGAAAAGGTGTGTATCGACACCATTGAATCTGGTGTAATGACTAAAGATCTCGCAATTTGTATCAAAGGCATGAACAATGTGAAGAGGTCCGATTATTATGAAACATTTGATTTTATGGACAAATTGGCACAAAACTTAAAAAAGAGCTTGGGAAAATGACTGCCTCCGAAACACATAATAAATTCCAATCTTTGAATAAACTCAAATAATTTTTCACAAATTATATTTCACTATTATTTAGGGGAATCTAAGGTATTTTGTGTTGGTGGCATTTATTTATTGTTCTTATATTTTAATATATTAATAAATATAACCCAGTGATTTATATTTCTTTTATTTCTTTCTTAAATCATAAGAGTTGACTATATTTGTACATACAGAACATGCAATTTATTATATGATTTCACTCAATACTATAGCAGCTTAAATGGAATCCGACTATAAGTATTTGGTAAATCAGTTCCTCATTGCTAAACGAATTTAGAAGTGTTTTTGTATGGAACATATGTATTTTAGAGCATTTATATCACCTTGTACCTAGTAATTTCATCGCGACCAGATAACTGAGCTTAACTTGACACGATAACACGTCATTATATTTGCAAGTAGTATTATTTTGAAATGATAAAACTATTTACAAAGGTGATATCTAGCCGCCATACATGCGACTAACATAAGTAAATGTAAACATACTATGAGTATAGAATCGCATAACAATAAACTATCGCTATTGCTAACATTATTATTTATCTGTGATTCATGAAACAAAATTTAACCAGAAAAATGTTTGAATTAATTATTTCATTTTGTTAATACAATTATTAATAATTCTAATAGTAATTTTAGTAAATTCAATATCCATTATTCCACATTTATAACCAATAACTATCTTTATTGTATTTTACTTATTAAAAGTAATATGAGACCTACCTAAAACCTAGTTAGTACCGGTTAAACGGATTTCTTTACATCTAACAGCCTCTTAAGTCATTTGCCCTGGTAGAACTAACCTCTGTATTTACTATTTTAAGAATATATCCACATCTTTATATGTGATGACACCGTTTGACTGAAACTTTACCAGTTAAAAATACGAATAAACATAAAACTTATTAATAAATTCATCAGTACTTATGGCCGATGTGCTTTAATACATGCATAAATGTCATATAATTCGCATTTGTCATATGAGTTCAGGACATTATGTGTAAATCCTCATATGAGGAAACACAACGGTTATGAATTGATGATAATGTGAGGAAATTTAAATGTTTCTATAAAATTAATTACTATAAAATATATAAAAAAGAAGTAAAAGGATGATTATTATGAAGCTTTGAAACAATGTTCCCTAAAGGAAAATATGCGCCTACTTTCTTTGATGCTGCAAAGCAACGCACGAACATATTTTGTGTTGACATAAAGGAGGTATACATATAGGTACCTAAATGTCCATCTGATTTCTTCCAATGTCGCTTTCTGACTCGAGAAAACACTCAAATATAATTCAAATACAAGAAAATCATATATATTCGTCAACTTTTTCAGTTTTGATAATGTGACCATGTCTTGTTACGTAGGTGGTCTTATTATCGTTATCCAACAATAACAAGATTAAAAGGTTTTTATTTAACATTATAACACATTTACAATATTGTGTTATTCTTAAACAAATTCAATAGTTTAAAACTGCGACGCAGAAGTTTACGGCCATTCCACAACAAGGAGGAAAAATATAAATTATACATATATGTACATATTATGTAGGTATATATATGAGGACAATATTAAATTAAGGGTACATTAAAAGGTAATCAGACAATAGTATATATTTTAGTGTAATTTAATACCTGCCAAATAATTTGAAATTGGTACTTGACATGTGTTGACATTGGTATATGCGTTTAACTACGCAACTTTGTGTTTTGTGTGTGCATGCGTGCACTCCTGCGAGACTCCGTTTCTGTCTATGAGAAGTGATTCAGTCTCATCCTATGATAAAAATAATATCTTTGGACATTTCCACACACTAGTAAGATTATGTGATTATTTAATTTCGTTATGCTTTCCCAAAATATTAAACGATAAATGTTTAGAGAAGTTTTAATTCCGCCTAGCAAATGTGATAGGAAAACATTGGGAGTTCATAGATCCGATCACACGGACGACGACTGGTGAGACTCGGCCTGGAAACGGTTAGAGTCGCTTATGCTATTTTAAATTATAAATTAAAGTGCTCAAACAAACAACACTTGGCAATTTCAAATAGATCCAAGGTACTAAATAAAACCCGATAAAATAGTCAATATTACTTTATTAAGTAATGCTTTTCGAGCTCTCTCTAATCGGAGAAATCTCTAATTTGCATTAACGCCATAGATAAGCCGTTTCCCAGTGAACAGCGCCGACTGCACCAGGTTGAAATACTGGTTCAGAGTATACCGATCAGCTACTTCCGCCAAGGTGTTGCAAATGTACATGTACCCACATTTCCTTCTAACGGCACCGGCTCAATTATTTCCAGATTATAAGATGAATTACACAAAATCTATAACTATCATATAACATCAGAGATATCACCTGGATAACAACCGTGTACAATAGTGAAAAGTAATTTCATCGGTTACTTTTCAGTATTATGCAAGATTACAAGGGAAGCTCCTTTTGTGGCATAGATAGAAAACAGCTTTATTTAGATTAAATGTCAAGTGACGTTTATTCAATGCGATCTCCTTGGCAAATTTAATATGTGAATAAGTTTTTGGCCGGGAGGAAGGCTAGAAGAGAAAGCTAGTGTCAGTATTATAGAGGAGTACCTACCTATACAATTATACAATCGTTTATAGCCAGGCGACCATCCCAGTCGCCGCTGGAACAACTGGATCGACAACCACACACTTCAGAGCGAAACACAAGCTATTTTGATAAGTTTAGACAATTTAAAAGACCTGTAGCAATTCATGGCCTAATATTAATAACTAAATGGAAAAAATATTAAACGTCATCTCCATCTTAACTTTAATGTGTTATTTATCTACCTAACACCTAGGAAAGAGTTTTAATTTCAAACCTTATAACGTCAAATGAAAGAAGATAATAATATGTTTATCATGATGCACGTAATGCTTTGAAATTGGTCTGATACGCCTGTTCTTTTTAACTAGGCACTTAATATCTTTCAAACAACATGTACTTACTAAACAAGTACCCAATCTACTGATCAATCAGTACTGTTTATCGGTGGGAAATAAGAATTACAGGGAGAGCATCGTTTTCTTTATTGTTTCAAGATATGTGTTCATAAATATATTCTAAGTATCTAAAATCTACTGCGCAATGAGTGATACATCAAACAAAATTTTTTGTTTCACTTAATTTGCCATTCATAAACCATTCCTAAATTGAGACGTGATATTAGTTGTATTCATTATTGTCCAGTGCGAGCGAAGTGCACAAAAACAAAGTTATAAAACGTTTTCGTTTTCTATTACTTACTCTGAATCCTTGTCAGTCAGTAAATAACTTTTCTTGGTGAATTACCGGAGGCGATCGACGTGGTTTCCCCTACAAGATTGTCCCTCCCGCCAATGAATGCGCCCTCCGTGGAGTGGGCCATTCAGTACCAGAGACGGTTCGCGAAGCTCTCACGGTGCTTACTTCAGTTTGGCGGGTTCGACGTCGCTAACCGCTCGTGTACAGTGCTGCCACTTTTCAAACAGTTTGGCGGGAACGTAAGCTCGCGATCGCGATTTTCTACAAATCAAACATAAAAACATCGTAAATTTTAATTTATGTGATAGGTACCGTGAACGATGACGATGGGAAAGATCTTTACGATTTTACGATGGGTAACAGCCTTAACAGCGTTAAATATGATCGTGGTAAGCTTTTAATTGTTATGTATCATTTACGTGCGTGTGTCGAGATTGTCTTCTAAAATTTAAAAAAGTTTTACTAAAACAAGCAAAACATTTTTTTTCCACAGAATAACCTTTCGTGCTTTGAATGTTTCATTACCCTAGATTTTTTTTATCAAAATAAGAACTAATCATGTTAAATATGAGGTCCAGGTATGAACCATTGTTACAAGTTTGAATTTTAACAATGAATTTTAAATCATATTTTTCGGTCTAATAATAACACACCTGTGTATATATCGTCTTGAATGTAAATAAGCGTAAGGTAACTCATCGTACGTCGTTTCACCGTTTATGGAACGTAGTAGTAATTAAAGTTACGTGCACGACACGCACATTATATTTAGAAACAGCGAATGTTAGTTTTCATTTTAAATATTTTTTAGCCACAGATAATTATTTGGACATAATTGTATTGTGTTCGACAGTTAAAATAATCAGTCGTTACATAGCAAAACAAGTTTCGTTACAATTACGTGCAAGCGGTGAGGATTTCTCAGATTTTTTAGATCTTATTTTACATTCCGCTCCTTTGAAATATTATTTTAAAGTTTGAATTGTATTATGAATATATCGTATAGTAGTTAGAGCATAAAAATAGGAAAATATCTTACGTCCTTAATATGTAAGATTTTGTTCAGTATTGCCATGGCTTCAGCTATAAATACTTGGTAGCAGTGCTCTTATTCTGATATATGTGAATATTAGATAAGGGTTAAAAACTTTAATTATGAAGAATTAACTTTGTGGTTAAAAACTGCATAACCATATAGCAACCTTTAAGTTTTCTCTATAAAATAGTTTATCATACCAGAGAGCAATAGATAAGCCAATGTGTAATGCGAAAATGACAATTCCATTTACCGCAATGTTAAAGTTCTTTTAATAACCCAAATACTTTAAAATAAAACAACAACACTAGAATCTTCTAGAGTTATCTGAGTGTAAAATATTAATATTACTCGCGTTGTCTTGATAATCGATACAACACAACCATAGTGTCGCTGCAGTGGAACAAGTATTAATTGTGGGTAAACGTTACAACGGTAGACGACATCTTATTTGTCCACGATTTGTTGAATTACAACTTAATACAAGCGGACGTTTAGTCCATTACCATACGATAACCATCGCGTGATAACTGTAGATGTTGCAACATCGTGCACCG
>DVPR01000356.1:0-14511 GCA_018239345.1 Oxynetra stangelandi
CCCAAAGGTTTTCAAAAGGGTGGAAAATTGATAGCTATAAAATATTTTACAAAACACTTTATATATCGCATATGTGTTATTTTTTTGTGTATTCATCATTATCATGCAAGGACTTCTTAGAACATATTTTTTTTTAAAGCTGAAATAATTTTATGTTGTTAAAGGTATTTAAATTGTAGAACGTGCAAAACTTACTTTTCTTTTTGTATTCTGTGCAAAATATAGCCAGTCAATAATCCCATGAAATATGGAGTCATCTTCATGTGAGTTTTAATGTAAGCATCTGTGAAGTACTCATTTGTAACGAAATCTGTGAACTCTCTGAAAGGAAACGTAAATGATTCTCTGGTGGATTCACTACCGACTTTTTGACATGCCATTGATAGTGGCAAGATATTTACATTAACCTGATCCATAATAGAGATTTAGTAATAAACTAACGGAATAAATAAAGACACACTAGTACATAACAAAGGCTTTTTTGAATAAGACTGCTCTAAACCAGATCTCTGCGGGCAATATACGAATGGTATCCCCGAAACTGCCGAAACCGAAATGGAAAGAGCTGTTTTATAGCAAAGAAATTTGTATTTATATGCAATAAAATTGGATTTTTCCCATGATCATCGTTAAAAATACCACAAAAATAATAGTAGGTGATAAAAATGTACAGTATGTTGTAATTCACTCTGTCTGTAATTTAAACTTATTTTATCTTACTTCGCTTTATTCTACTGGCGTGTAATATACAAGTAAAAACTATCAGCTTACTTCGCATAAAAGAGCAAGGTAGGGTCGAGGCGATATCTGTAAGTGATGATAGCGGGTATAGCAAGTGAAACAATAGTGCAAACGCTTGTGAATATAACTCCGAACCATCTCCAATACCAGAGGCTGTAGATGAAGATGGGGGCTATGAAGAACATCTGCGTGTCTACTGCAAGGTACCAAGATTGAAACATGCACTGGAACAAAAATATTTTTATAAATTAAACACACATTACAGAAGATTTTAAAGTAATAAAAAGAAAAGAAATGAAGAATACTGAAGAAGAGACAAGAATTTGACCAATGAGAGATAAATAAGTAATCGTTATAATTGCGAAAAACGATACGTTGTTCACTTCGTGGACAATATATTTAAGATAGTACCGCTTTATATGAGGATGGTCACGAGATAGTTACATTCCTGCGAAGTATTTGATTAAAGACATAGATTACCTACCAACTGGTCAGTCTTCAAATAATTATTGATGTACAGGATATTAAGCCACCAGGTTTCCATACACCTCTCTTGTTCCACCATGACTTTGTCCTTCCACAAAGGCCCCTCTCCAAACTTTGGAAACCAAGTCATGTAAAACAAGAGCACCACCACGTACGCAGGCGTCACCCTTATTAGAAAAAAAAATCACAAAGTATTAGATTACACATTCCTAACAGCTTTCAATCTATATGCAGATTGATATGACTGAAAATATTTAACTGCTACTATTAAATTGTAACCCGCATAACACGTATTTTTAGCCTCAAACAAATTGCAATTGGAAAATAACTCCTGATACGTTCAATCACAATATTTTACTAAATACGATCACGAAAAACACCGCAACGGCGTGGACCTATACGTATAATTAACTCTTTGAACGTGCCCTCAAATTAACGACTCACAGACGTCCAATCACATTAATACTGTACACAGCTAAATCAATCAGATTGCTTTGATGTACCACTACTACTTGTGAAGGCGATACGTGCTTTATTTGTGCTCACGATACGCAATGCGGTCCTGGTTATGTGCCGAGATAAATACATAAACACTACAGTGGAATATGCGAGTTAGTGTATCTGATACAGACCTAGAGTTTACAAGATGTCTTACAAATGTTAGAAAAAAAAACCCGTCCGTAGGCTTGTATAGGACTTTCTATCTAATAGTTTAATAAGGAATTACGATAAAACAACTATCTACATAATGTTGTATAATATAATTTTTAAGCATTTTATCATGCAACCGTGAGACCTGGGTCTCCTTAGAGCATAAGAAGTCCTTATATTTACATTTATAATGAATTCTCAATGTGGTAGTTTGACATTGTTCAAATTATCCGCCAAAAGATGTTTCATGAAAAACGTATCGAGGATAATACATTTAATAGCAATATGTAATATAAATGACAGACATACGACATAAATGACATGAATCTCATTTATAAAAAATGCTAGAGGATTGAAGCAGCCTACATTTTCCTAAAGCGGTAATACACACAGTCGTGCTATTGCTGTGTACCAGGCGTTTAATTTTTGATCAATAGTACGATTATTTCTGTTGTTTAAAACAATTGTTTGCATAAAGTAACCACAAAAAAATTTACTAACATTTGTTATTAGATATTAATTAAAAATCTAAGCAAGCCTACACTGATAAATTTCATTTGTCTTTATTAACCACGCGTTGTGAATGCAAGGTTCCGTTTCGTAGAACTAAGTTTTTGAATTAATGTATTGAACACTTTTAAATATTTCTCTAAGTACAATTACGTGTCAATAACAGCGACCTTAATTATTACGCAAACAAGAAAATATTTTTTGACGTTTTTCGCGAACCTTCCTTTGTTCGTGATAATTTGGGTCGGTCTCAAATTATTCGGTAAATGAATTGCGATATTTATTAATTTTTCATCGTGGATAAACAAAATTCATAACAGATTTCGTATTACATGTGTTAATAATATTATAATTCATCTGCTGCTATGTTTTCTGTAGTTTAATATGTTTTTTTGATTTATGTTGCTTAGAAAAGGATTATAATACAGCTGTTCTTCAACGATACAGATTGAGACAAATATATATAAGATTTTATCACACAATTATTTTATTCAATTTAAATTAGAGTTTTATTTAATTATTCATCTTCGCTTACATTACAGTGTCTTCGGGCTTATAATCTGTTTAACAGATTTGATAATAAATATTTACCTTAATAGTATATAAAAAAACAGGTACCAATAAATGCATACTATTGTTTTTCAAAACCATAGAAATAATCAGAATATTACTTTCTCTTATACTTATTAGCAAAGAAGATATATTATAAATAAAAGACGGAATTAGATACATTAAAAGTATATATTAGTATTTACGTATCTGTATACTGACGTGAATGAATTGAATATAAAAGGGAGAGCGGACGAAGGCTTCGCAGGTGTCCGTAAGGATTACTGTACCGACCCTTTTAGCATTTTCAGCCACTCTGACATTTTGGCATGGCCCTTAAAGTTTTTTACCTAATGGATATAGGGTACATACCTTCACACTCCTATGACCGTAAGAATATTTATGGAGAAAAAAGCGTGGGCGGTAACTGAAACCAACTTATACGAGTGGCATTCAAAGGCCATGTCAAGTTGTTATAAAAGACATGTGAATAAGATAACGTGGTACTAATCCATTAAGAGTATCAATACTTTTTGAGCATCTTATTGATAAAATATATAAATCTACTATTATTTGTTTTAAGATATTTCAATAAATGAGGAATCTCTCTATTTTCTCATACCTTATATATCGGAACACAAGAATTGGAATAACGTTGAGCTTGCCACGTCTCTTGTCCAACTCGATAAAGAGCAGTCTGCAAAAGAGGAATGCGCTCAGGAACAAGAATGTATCCACTAACAGGGCGTTGTTCAGCATAAAGGCATTGGCCGGTTGCCGGATCAACTGCAACAAGATAACGTTATTCAAATTAGTCATGAAGTCTGGAAACGTTTAATTAATGTAACTCTAGAAAATTAAAAAGGCTTAAGGACAGAACGCTTATCTGAAAAGACGATCATTAAAATTTTCGTTAGCGGTCATATTTGCGATTGCAGACCGTGCTTGGCAGCTTACGTAACAGACAGTAGACGCAAATAGATCGCTAGATCATCACTAGATCGCTCACGTAAGTCTAATTTTATTCAATGTAATCTATTGGACGTAAAGTGTATTGATGTAATGTAAAATTAGTGTTAGACTTTTTGCGAGCGCAAAAAATGTTGTAATCTAAAATCGTACAAAATAATAAATTTTAAAACGAATATGATAAAATAATGAATCCGAACAATATTACCAAAGGAGTCAGCAGCGCGAATTTAGTGTAGGATGAATTAATAAAGCTTTATATTAATGCCTATATTGCGATTGGAAACATATTCGATATTTGCCGCTTTATCGATTCTGTTGCAATATCAAAATTAAAAGCGCAAAACAAACGATAATATTAACGTCACCAGTAAAGGCCCTGAAACAGAGGACTAATGAAACAATAACTGGAAATATTTTTCGATTATTATTTAAGAAACTTTATTATGTTTCCTAAGCCAACTGCAATATTATACAGTGTTTTATTTATTTTGAATTGCCACCAAAACTAAATAAATATTAACACTCTGAAACTCAGTTGTTCTTTTAATCTTTAAATCTTCTATACATTATTTAATCGGGCCGGCTCAGACTTATTAATTTCATTAATTTATTCCTTTCTTATAATTTAAGAGTTGGTTCAAACAAATTATTTCAAAGTTTTTGATTTCCTTATTAAGTGTAGTTAAGGTCTACTACTAAGGATCAGCCGCTCAATTTAAGGTTCAGACAGCCCTTAAGCCAGGCCATCAGCCTCGGCAAGAATGCCGCCCAAATAAGCTTAAACTGTCTATTTTTCCACTTGTGCGGATATATTCCCAGAAACATTTGTAAATATCCTTATTTATTGAACACTTGTAATATACTCATTTTACTCACCCTATCCCAAGCTTCAGCTTCCATAACAGGACCGCTGCCGATGAACAGACAAGCATGTCCACCGATAATGAAAATCATAGCCAAAGTCTTAATGCCAGTGACGCATTCTAATCCAAGGCTGTTATTCTGTTTTGTAGAAAGAATCTTCTTAAGATTATTAATCAGAGAAAAGGAGACGATGAGGTCATGATTGATCGTGACCTTGTTGTTGCCCCAATTCATATCGTAGACTTCATAACTTGTACTCAAGAGAGCTATTACAGTGAAGAACAGCATAATTGCTCTGAAAAAGAAGAAGGAATTATAGCAGCCATTTACATTATTTTATATACATAAAATCATTATTTATATTATTTTATATACATTTAATCATTATTTAAATTCTTTTATATACATTAAATCTTTATTATTACCACTAGAACAAGAGTACGTGATTATGTGAATTATTAAAGAAATACACATTTGAAACCATCTTCAATAATAATGATACTAATTACTTAATAGCAAGACGGTAAAACGATTTCAAATCAACCTTTTCAGTAAAGAAATCGGCATTTTAATACACTTATGAACGAATATATAGTAAGTATTAAGGGTACATCGTAAAGAAGCCAAACATCGTACATCAACATTGAAAAATAATATGAATGTATCAATCATTGAATTATTTACGGTAGAACCACGCGATAAAGAAGGTAATGAAAAGGGGGAAAAGGTTATCGGCCAATATGTGATCAATCCTAATACGTCAAACGTTACCTATAGCTCCAGCGCTCTAGCGGAGTTATTCTGTAAGAATTATTTCTCAACGCGTCATTTGCCACTTTCTTTAATTTAACAAAGTTGCTCGTTCACAGCGTAGTGGGTAATATAGCGCATACTTAGGTTTCGCAACGAGAAACATGAGATTTTAAGTGAGCCCAAGCTCTGGAGAATTTTACAGCGCTCTTTGATGTTAAACACGGTAATTATGACCCATTTCACAAGATGTCATTTTACAACTTCAGCATAATAATTTGCTGGAGAGATGAACCTTGTTTTGGCATATTTTATAACTTTATCTTACGAGTTAATTAAATGAATATTTGTTTAAAGTACGCTATAGTTTAACTGGTTAATTATATTTTGTAACTGACGAATGAACCTGTTATTACAAATTATTATTATATTAAAACAAAACCTCAGAAGACTCCTCAACTAATTATTGTTGAGAACATATAAATATATAAAACATATAAAAGTAATTAGTAAACATATCAATTATGGGAATCGATTTGATGCCAGAAAGAATATTACAAGAATATATTTGGTTCACGTAGGACAAAACCAGCCTCAAATAAACGGACATCTTGATCCGTTTTCAATGGACAACATACACCCTAAACAAGTTGTTCTAAAACCATCCCTGAAAACCAAATTCGGCGACCTTACTAAGCAATCACACTTAAAGTAAGAGAGCCGCAGAAACAACGCAACACTCGCGGGTAGACTCATCGAGATATAATCCTAGCTAATTATTGATTAAATTAAAAATTTAATAATGAGTTACGTACAAAAAAGCGATATCCAAGTTGTTGACGGTAATCGGTTGTCGTGTATAACAATCCTTGTCAGCCATCGTAACGCCTGTGGTATTGCCGACGGTGCGCGCTAATACATCTCCAACGAAACCCTGGACGGCGCTGGCGTCGCAAGCGCTTGGTACGCAAACTGCCCACCGCAATGTTTCACCACGGCCTGTGCGAACCTGCCAATTAAAAAACGTGAGATTTATTTGATTTTTTCGATGTGTTCGTACATCACTTCAGTTTCAATGTATCAAACAAAATCCTGGGTATCTTTTAAATATCCCCGTCTTAGAGTTTGAAAATCCAAGTGGCCTCTATCGCGTCCTCGATTTCGATATTTTATATCATGTTTTTTCGATTCAAACATGAAATCAATTTATTCAAACATATATTTTAAATGATTTTAATAAAACATAAACATTAATCATTTTATTTACCTTACCTGGATACAAATTATTCAATCCTATCTGGTAAAATATTCTCAGTATGTTAGTAATCACATTGCATAGAATTTCTTTTCCATTCAATTTATACTATTTGTACTATAAATCACCCGGTTTAGTTTTAATAAATCGTCTATAGTTGGGTTCCATCTATTCTGCGAGGAACAGAATGCCTTGACCCATTTGCGGTACGTATTAGCGTCACTGAGGAGACTGATAATAGGCTAATAGTCTCACTGTGAACAGGCTCTAAATCCCAAGAATAAAGGAAAAATATATTGCAACATTACAACAAATATTTATATGGCATATACTCCCCATATTAAAATAAAACAGAAATGTGAAATACTCGTATATCGTTCTTACAAAGTATAGATTAACGTGTTTGTTCAATATTTTAAAGTAGTTTGAAAGCTATAAGCTCTGTTCGGTCACACACACTTTCATCTACCAATTAACAACCCACAGAAGCACCTTTACGGAGCAATGAGACGTAATAAGAGTGATTTAAATTGACGAGCAAGACGAGTTTGATGAAAGTGTATAAAGCAAAGGTTGTTTGTGAATGTTGGAAAACGTCAGTCACTGCCTACCCTTCTAGAAGTAGGCGTGCTAATATATATCCTTAAACAAACAACATACAAACGTCCAAACTACATAAGCACGTAATATCAGGTGGAATAAACGAGGGAATGTTGCCTTTACATACAATAAAACTTATTATTCAAACATATTGATTTTTAAACTCTAATTATCAAACTTGCTAGTTTTTCGTACATATTTGCATGAATATTAAATGGTGTGCAAACTGCAATTACTCAAAAGAAAATATCTTTGATATTTGAATGGGATGTGCTTGACAAATATTTAAGCAAATATTTTTATGTATCTTCAAACATCGCTTATTATTATATAGTCATTCACATTAACACAAAAATCATTTGCATGGAAACCTAAATAATATTTATACAATATTTCATTTTCTATTTCACCCTTTAAACTATCTCCATACCCGAGTATTTTCAAATTCGATTCAGCGATTTTGACATGAAAGGTAGCAAGAGATAGAGTTTCTTTTACATTTGCAGATAATATATTCGTTTTGTCAAGGTGACAGATCATAGCTGAGCCAGCGATAGATGTTCATATATATGCGGGTATATTTACATGTTTTTCGCCGTATATATATATTAGCTGTTCGTAGCCAAATTACTGGCATCTAGCAAACGGAATTCTCGACGCAACTGTTTGTACTAAAACATTGCATTATGAAATTTTCTTCTAAGTGTTATGAAATTATAAAATCAGTGACCATAATAAAAAAACTTAAAAGCCCAATTTTTAAATAAAAACCGGGTAGCGAGCGAGTGACGGATAGTGTTACATAAGGCTTACCTTTTTGGCTTCTTCGCTCTCCCTCCACTTGATTGTAGCCAAACAATACTGCCCATCCAAGGACACACCCTCGCCTGATTCGTCAATGCCCACACACTCGTCAAAGTTACCGAGGTGATATGACGAGCCAAAGAGTAGACCTTGTGGCGACTTCGCTGAAGCGTCGAACACTGAAATGAAATATTTTAATAGTAGGTAATGTCTTTTTATGTCAAAAGAGTAACAAACCTTCACAAATTCACAAATGCTTTACACCAGAAATAAATGTAACAGTAGTATTAGTTATGGGCGAACCGTATTTTTTATAAATAAAGTGTTTTTAGGTTTGGATTCTTTTAGATTGTTTCCAAAGTGCTGATGTTTAATAGTCAATCAAATACGAATAAATTGTTAATAATATATCATTGAAGGTAAATGATTCTTATACCGTATATTTAAACAAAACTATGATGATTAACTTATCATTGAAGCGATATTTAAACTATGAAAAATAAAGGCGATTATAGTATCAAAAAGATAATTTGAATCAAGCTGTATTTCTTTGATTACTTTAACTCCACAAAGAAAAACAAACACATTTTCGAAACTGGTATAATACTACATACAAAAGACTTAAAATGTTTGTTACCAACGAGGGATACCAAGAGCGGCATATAAGCAAGGAATACATATACTAAGCCATTTGGTCATCAAAGCAATCCATGCTAATATTTAAAAAGGATTCACGCAAATACCTTTAATCTTATACCTAATTAAGTTGTGACAATAAGTCAAGCAAAGATCATCGCCATTCAGTGATTAAATGCGGCCCTGGTCGACCATCGTGTTCGAGTCGATGGTACGAGAAAATTAAAAGCACTTTTCCATTATTCATATTTTATTTCATTCTGCTAGTACGATTTTACTCTTAATCGGTTTAATTAATGAGTATTTATTTAATATAAATAAATATTTGTTTAACCATTATTTAATAACAATAAACATTCACTGTGATGCTTATCTAATTGTGTTGATAAAACAAATTACAAAAACAGATTACGAATTCTGATTTTAATTTAACAATTAATTATTTGTTAAATTTTTTTTATGTTGTATTTAAGTTGTATATGATAATAGAGTCAAACTCGAAGGTTTGCAAAGATCTCTACATCAGTTCTCCAAGTCCATATATTAACATTTATTCATATTTCCACGTTACATATATTATCCACGTTACAAATATTCAAGAACGATGGATGATCTCATTTCGTTAAAAACCAAATCAATAAGTATACAAAATGTAACCTCCACATTATACACATTTGACGGAAATGATCAGCTGATCAGTTTCATAATGTTGACACTAATCTGCGTTCTAAAATAAAAATTTTGTTTGGTCATAATCGCCGTCCATAAAATTAGAAATTAATCGATGGACATTACCGATGGACAGTTCACTCAATTGGGCGCAGTATAGTTTGATTTATAAGGCTGTGAACAAAATTTCGCCCTTTACTCTAATAACTTACAGAGTTGGCGAAGTTACTTATCGTTCCATTGTTTCAAAAAGTGGCATCAGTAGTTTTACACAAATGCTTGATATGGTAAGGTACTTATAGTATTAAAATTTGTTGATTTTGTAAAAACCTTTACACGTTTTCTATTTTTAATATATTCTGTAATTTGCTTGGACCTTAATGGTTAACTTCATTAATCGCTCTCCTAACCCGCAGACAGCAACGCCTATGTGAAAATACTGACTAAAAATCGGTTGAAAAAATGCGTACAATGGAAAAGCTAGTGTCTAAAAACGAATCTCTCGCTGTTCATCGTCGTGTATTCGGTGGCCGGTCGTTCATTGGAAGGTCAATGGAGCGAACGGAATGAAGAGGACGCTTACATCGTCCGCGCATCAATGTCAGTAGGAAACCATTACGGCGGCTGCGGACTTTTCCGCAATTGAGCCGCATAACGATTTATACCTTTGTTTTATGACAAAGACGCAAATTGATGAATATTGTGAAGGAGACATTTTTGGACGAGGAGAGTTTTGTAAAGTTTAGGTCTCATTCAAACAGTTGACTTTAAGGCCAAGACAATTGAACGATAGATAAAAAATAATTACAAACACGCTGTTATTTGTTCTCATTATTTTTACTCCTAATAAGAGAAATGTACATAAAAATTATTGAATGCTAGGCATACAAAAGGCGGCCTTATCGCATAAACGTTAAAATTAATAAAACAAAAGAGCAACTAATTAGGTTAACGTGCAAATAAATCATCGTTTGTACGTTCAATTTGACGGGCTCGTTAGTCCAGTGGTTAGTGCACATGGCTGCCAATCGGAGAGTTATTTCTTCGATTCCCACTCGGGACAAATATAGTTGTGATGAACTCAAGCATTTGTTTCGCTTTGCCATCCAAAAATGTCTATAAATATATCTTCATGACAACTATTAACATCGAACTGATTTTGCGTAAATCCTGCATTGAGGATTGTGATAGCACTACTTAAAATAATTAATATAGTAAATAGAAGTCGATGTCATTTATCGTAAACTCAACGATATTCGATAACCATCGTCTTCGCTAAATGTGTTTACAAAAGTGGACTATTGATTTTTATGTGATTTTAATTAACAACTTTTACAGTTTGGTGTGTATCAAACAATTAATTTATTTTTAGTATAACTATAATACATACACTAGACACATCGTTTATACGAACTGGTCAAAATTAATCAAAACTGAGTTTCAAAATTTTTAAGAATTGTTGAATTTCGTCTCAGTTCAGTGTTTCCGTAGCAGTGTCTCAAGGTAATATTTATCACACCCCGTTGGTGCAATGATTGACGTACCTAACCGCCGAGCCAGGGTGTCGTGGGTTCGACCCCACAAATATTTGTATGACCGGCAAAAGTATTTCTTCTGTATCTGGATATGATATTTCTAGGTATGTATGCAGTTCAGCAGCCGTCTGGTTACCATAACATAAGAAGAACCTACTGTGGAATCAGATGGCCATGTGTGGAGATATCCCATGATATTATTATATATACATATTTCTGAATCATTGTAGTAATTGTATAATAGGGCGCAATCAAGTGGGCTCTTTTTGTCATTCGCCTTTCGGGACACTAGTGTCCATCTGATTTCCATGATAATTTATATATGATAGATGTAGGCCTCCCCTTAAGGGCGCCTTCAAGCGTTTCCTTGAATTACCGCATCTAATTTATATCCACAGCCTTTGGCGAATCGTCATCCCGCTGGATAAATTATTCAAAGCAATATAAAAGTCATGCATAAATTATTTCATAATTCGGACTGTGAATTAATTTTTAATATTTATTTATTAACACACAACAATATTATTTACAATACCATGGATTTGGACTCCGGAACTCCCAAACGGAAGGCGGAGAACTAAAGTGTCACTCCTCAGTGATTTCTAATTTACCATAATTGAATATCATAGCTATCACTGTTTGAACGTACCACTTATAAGGTTACCAAAAATAATTGACTCGTCGTAAGCCATAACCGAAAAGGCTTAACTTAAATATAGCGGAACAAAAATGTACTTTAAATTAAAAGAGACGCAAACAAATCTAAGCAATTGTTTACATTGACGTTCAATTGACTTGCATATTCCATCTCGGTACCTAACGACTTGTATATTTTAAGCATCGAGCTGATTATTCCATTGATCTGTGATGCATTTGAATAAAGAGCGGTTGACTCATATGATGTATTAAGACAAAACAAAGACTAAACGCATCGATCGTGGAATGCCAATAATGTTCGTTTTACTTTGCGTATGTGATTAGGATAAACAACAACATTGTTTATGTTATATCTATGCTACACTAATTAATGCAGCCGTTGCTATTTAGAGAATATCGTTGTAATTAGTAGGAATGGGAGACATTGTGATAGAGACGATAAATACTTTACAGTTTCGATTACGGTAGCACCGTAGATTTACTATTTAATTTGTTAAAATAATATTTGCAAAGCTCTATTTTACTTTTGCATATAGTTGAGTTTATTATGTTATTAACGGGGAAAAACTGATAATGTTTCCCGACACCGAACTAGCGAAGCGATTTTTTCTCCTGTAAGCGTTTCGCTTTTCGCAAAATAACATCGGCTTTGCGACATGAAAAGCGAAATATTCATTTTTACGCTAAAGATTTGTTGGACGTGCCCAATTTGATGTTTCTGGTGAAACTGTGTCACGCAAAAATCCCTTTGTTCCGTCGGCTGTCCGCTTCAATTAGCGATGGAGCTGTGTAAGTCCTGCGGATGAATCTCGCACTGAAATGACAATTCGTTCTTTGTCTGGAATCGCTACCAACCATTCTGTTTGAATGACGTACTCACTACAACTGAAATGTTTTGTACTATAAGAAATTCTTGGTACTTAATCCATTATTATAGGAATGTATTGGCAAATAGCTTATTGTTGCTAATGTATCGGTTTTTTTTTATTAAAATACATATCCATCATCTTATGATTCACGATTAAGTTACATATCTGGTGCGGATGAAACGTTGAATAACGAAAGCTAATTTGCGAGCTCAAACAAGAACGTTCAATATATCTTCTGTACCAGCATAAAAATTATTGTTTCTTTATTTTGCAATTTAGTCTCTTCTAACGTAAAAATACATATTATATATCAAGTAACAAACTTTTAATACCTTGTAAAGATAAAATGTAAATGTGTGTATTTATTGTCTCTCTCAGCTATGTTTCGAAAGACATTTACCACGAAAGTCTTTTTTATTTGTATTTGGGAACAAATTATAGCTGAAGCTTCGGATCTGAGTTACAAGGCGGATGGTTACTTTTTTGAAACCCACAAACATGTTCTGCCTTTGAAGCACATATGGACATATTCTTGAGAAGAAACAACATCGCAGCAGTCACGTTGTATCTGAAAGTTGGTAAGCATTTGGGGCATCCCTCTTGCACTCACACCATGGAAAGTTCAAGGCATGTTGGATAGTACACATAACACACATTATAGATAGATGGGTTAGTCATCTCTGCTCATTAAATCTCTAGTAAGACATCTTCTATTACAAGAGTTTCATAATTGTTTTCTCATTTGCAGGCCAGCACAAGCAAGGATCTGCTTCAATGCACTTTCTGTATCTTTTGGATTCACGTGGCCACTCTTGAACTGTAACTGTAGGTAATGAAATTTTAATAAATTACACCAATAATCTTCATTAATGAATTTTTCTCATTTTTAATTTTAATACAAATTTTAAAACTGCATATACTATATGATATTCCAATATTATTAACGCATTCATTCCCGTCCTGGTTAACTTGAGATTACTAGAAATGAGGATTACTTTGCTTGTAATCTCAAGTAAACTATGATATTTTGTTCTTATATGCTAAGCCTGATGTGTATGTTGTAATTTCGGAATTTATTTAGTTCCAATAATAGGCAAATTCCTGAATATCACGTGGGTACTTAAAATTTATGTACAAGTGTCATTACACGGTTTTTATTTTTAAAATACAAATATTCAAAAATCCCTTTATCCTGCCGCTCGAGCGTTTTAATTAGCGACGGAACAATATTTCATATGTACATATTTCATAGTTAAGTAATAACACTCACTTTGGTGTCGGGATCGTTCCAATTTGTTGAATGCTAAATTGGATTAATACATTCTCTAAGTGCATTTTGTTTAATCTGTTATCATCATAGTTTTCAACAAATAATAATTATTTTATTTTATTTTACAATAATTATTTTATTTTATTTATTTAATGGTAATGGTAATTAAGCTATGGTTATAAAATCATAGAAGGAATTTCATTAATTAAATTTAAAAACGTAATCATTACAAATGTTTTTTTACATAAAATTAGTGCTTGTAATAAATAGCTTATAACGTACCAAGTAAATATGTTAATAAAATTTAAATCCTTTTTGTGCCAACAAAATACCGATGTCTAGTACATAGCAGTGCGAGCGACAAAAGTTCAAAAAATATACAATATATCAGAGTAATCCAAGCTTCTGGGGCCAAAATTACACAGCAGAACTAAGTTCGGGATAATATTAAATTTTTACTGCATTCCGATCCAACCGGGCGTCGAACCCGGAATCGCGGCCGCGGCCGACCGGAATTGTGAAATATTGTGAGCCTAATGTGTTGTCGATAACAATAATTTATGATATAACAAACCAAACTCAGTATTATTGCATCCTTGGCCTCATCAGAATTATATAATTATGCATATTTTCCTGTTATAACTCCATTCACCGGTTATGTATAAAACAAAACAAAAACTAACAACCGTCAGG
>DVPR01000357.1:0-14511 GCA_018239345.1 Oxynetra stangelandi
GCTGCAAAATCAATTCAACGATCACAAAGTGATTTAAATACCCTCGGGCGCTGGCAATTGTGCGAGTGGCTTCGATCGCGGGAGGCAACGTGCTGTGTGGTCCGGCAGGTGTATTAAAGGTCGCAGGCGTTAGGCAGCCCTTGAATGATAGTCGTTGTTTACAGAACGATGATAACTTACAGTTTATCATTTGATTAATAGTGGGCACGTGACGAAACGCATCGAACAGATAAGAACACTTAGGATACATTAATACCTTATTTGGTAGTGTATGTTTCTGAACGAAAATGCTAAATTCTCTGTCGTATTTCTACATAAACGAGACAATGTCGAATAAATTATGCGGTTAAAGGGAATATGTTACATTAACATTCTATTACAAGATAGCATTTTGGAATATTTCACTAAATAAGTATGTAATAACTTAACTTCATATTTCAACACTTAATAAACAGAACTTAATAACGGAACTACAAAAACATCGCCATCTTGAAAACGAAGTGACCATAATATCTTCTGATATTCATCAGAGAAGGTGGTCATTAGCACGGACACTTCGTCGGGAAACTCATGAGTGGACTGCGGGCCTCGAGTGGACAATAATGTTATGTGTAACATTGTAAACAGCGGCTGACACCCCAATAAACAAGTTCACGCTATTATCGCATTTCAAAATCTACAAATAAGCATTGCTGTTTATTATCTCAGTAATAAAAATTAATGGTTGTACAAGAGCGTTGATTTTTAGGACTCCTGTCTAACACCAAATAGGTCAGATCAGATATATTGAGCACTCGATATCTTCTGCTTACCCCGTAAGGGACCTGGATTGGTGGTTTGTTGTTGTTGTTGCTTGCGAAAATATCTAACAAGTAGTAGTGCAGTCGGTGCAAAACCAAAAACATTTACCAATATCATATGAGGACAGAAAACATATGACAATTTAACGTATTTTATAAAATTTTAAGTAAATTGTGCGTGACGATTATTTATTTATTTTTATAAGAAAATTATGGATGAACACAAAATTTATAGTATAGTTTAACAGGATGCACTAAGCCGATTACTTGCTTACAGAATAACGTACTGTTAAGAAAAATAACTGTAAAGAATTGGTAAAAAATATTTTTAAAATATTATATTTGTGAAATATGATAATTTTAGCTTAAAATTTTTACAAAAATTTAAATTAATTGCACGCAAAAGGTTAAATATGTCGAACTAATATTTTATCTCTAAAGCCTTTTAATTTTGATTTATTTCTTGATAGATTTACGCACCATAAAACAAATACAAGCAATATGTTTGTGACTTATATCGTGTGTTGCATGCAGTGATCCAGTTTGTACCGGTTTGAAGTTAATCATCACAAACATGATTCAAACACCTTTATAAAAGCGGTGTTTTGTTTGACGGACTTTCACGTTTCTGTATTTTTTATAAAACATCGGTCTATAAACGCATACGTTAGCTTTTCTAACAAAAACATAAAAGCGAACACGTTGCTTGCATCAATTGCCTTTCATTTGGCATTATTTTTTCTAGAAACGTCCACCGCATGACCAAGGCAAAGGACAAGCCCTAATTGACAACCGTCCCTTCACAGTGTTTCGCTAAACAAATTGCAATATTTTATAGCCGATCTCCACTTACAAGTGGCGAACTGGCATTTTACACTTTCACGGACCTGAGAATTATATAATCGAAAACTATGAACGCGAATTTTGTTTGTAATTTAAAATCGTAAAATTTTATTTCTTAATAACTTGTGCTTAGGCTGGGCCCGGTGAAGTAAATTGTCCCCAACACGCGCGCTGCTGTCCACTATAAACAGCCAACCTGTTAAAGATGTATAAATAAAGCAATAGTTACTATTTTTATATAAATATAAATGCATAAAACTAAACATCATTATTGATTCATGAACGCTACTAATCTACGTTATTTTAGTTAATATAAAAGTTAAGTTAGTTAATTTATTAAGTTATTACCTCTTACACGAATGAGTACAATACTTGTTGTTGACGATGCGTTATTATTTTATTTTGTTGTGTGCTGTTTGAGCTAGCAGCAGTATCTACACGACGACTTCGGCATAATTCCTTGATGCCTAAAGGACGGTAATGCACTTCTATTGATTCAATGAACTTTACTTCTGTGTGAGAGAAGCCGCCTGTCACCGGTACTCAAAATTATCTAGTAGGTATATTGTAAAATTTCTATTATATTGTAAGAAAAATATTTAAAAATTTATTGAATGCTCTTATCTCAACTATTAGCGAAAACAGGTAATTTACATAAAATTATCTAAAGTATCCTGTTATTATCAATAATACCTTTAATTGATTAAGCGTATTATGTTAACTGTTCAATAGTAGTTAACCGTGTAAGGTTAAAGCAGTATATTATTTAGTAATAACGTATAAGTAATTAGTTAAGGCGTTCTGCCTATCAGTACCGCCCTATTACAGCTCATAAAATATTAACTATACGCTAAAGCACTCGAGACCTCGCATGTGTAGGGACCTCCGACTAAGTAAGGTTAAGCGGTCAGTGAAACGTCTTTAACATTTTGGATTGGTAATTATTTGCAGTTTTATTGCGCGCGTCATGGGATACGACGATTAAGAGAGGACAGCTGGGGCAGCAGTTCACGTCAAGTCATTCACTAATGGGAAGGTAGGTCAGTGACATTGAGAACTGGATTGCAGTTGGAAATATTTTTTGAAATTACCAATAATAGTGGGCCAAATCGATAACACCACATCAAAATTAAAATAATACCCATAATTTATTGGACCAACTTCGTATACGGAATTCGGATACTAAATTAGGTAGAGTATGTGCTATGGTAACCAGGCAGCTTATATCTTTAGAGATTTGGGACGGAGTATTTTTTGTCACTCAGTATGTTTTTTTACCAAACGGTACTAGAGTTCGGCAGGAAATATGTAATGTAAAAAATGTATTTTTATTTAATTTATTAAACAGGTCGCCAACATTCTATACACCATTACATTTACAAATAAACATTACAAAAAAGTTTAAGGTAAGTGCTAGAATAATTATAAGCAACGACAGAAAGAAAACAAGACATCTTATTACATACAAAACAAATTAAATTAAATGAACATAAAATTAAATTAAAATATATGACAAAATATAAATTATTTATGATATTTATTGTAAAAAAATCTATATACGTCTTATCGTATATGCATATTTCGATTATCGTGTATAACTGCCAAAACATAACCACCGGTCTTGTAAATCGGGATTACGATTTAAATTTGCAGTTAGGGCATAGCAGTCATTAGCAGATTTTAACGGAAATAAAAGGAATCACCTAAATGTAGAACCTTGAGGCATGTTTTAACTGCAAGTATAGCAAGTAAAGCAAATAAATTCGGTACTGGACAAGCCTCATTTCAATTCTCAGAAGAAGTTCGGTGTGTAATACGGATATTGACTGATATCACAACTAACTGTTTACTAACATTACCATGTACCAGTTTCATTAAAAAAGAACACTAAATAGTCTACCTAACAATTTCTACAAACTGGGGTATCTGACACTTTATTCCTATTTCTATTGGTCTGTTCCAGGTTTGACACCCATATCGATGGGTGGCAGCGGCTTCATGATAAACTTAGTGGAAAAAAGGATATAATTCTTGTGTTCAGTAGCAGCCGTTTGACCACAATAACGATATAATTCAATTATACATTCTCCTCATTGCGGCGGAAAATATTTTTGTGTTTAAATATTATGTGAATTATATAGAAATTTAGCGTTGGCAATGGCGTTGACTATTAGGTAGAGAGATGAAATATCTTGACATAACTTTGTGAAAATTCATTAGAAAAAACTCAGGTAACCTTTTTTTTATACAGTTCTTGAGTTTTTAGCCTGTACATGTGTCTTTCTAACACAATGGGCAGTGTTAAAGCATACTGTTCTAAAGCGTACTTGCATAATATAATCATGCACCGGATTCGTGATTTCTTACAATGTTGTATTATATTGTTATAACATTGGCTTAATTTATTGCATACATTTACCTCTATACTTCTAACTGGTCCTTAGTGCTTATGTAAAAACACGACCGATACGTCCGTATAGAAGTAGTATAACAATTAGCTATCCCTAGCTGCCTGCGCCGGAAACGAGCCAGAGGTCTAAACACAACGGTACCAATAACTGGTGCTTAATGCCCTTCGTCAGAATGGCACTAAAGCAAAACAATTATTGACTTTCATAATGTAACCAAATATTAAATAAGCTTAAAAGCCTATTTTATATTTTAATTAAAGTGATCAAATAGAATAAACATCAAAGAATATCCAACCATTGACAATTGTATGGAATGTGTAATTATTTTTGCATTTATAACATTTTCACACTGCCTCACTGGAAGAAGCCGCCGGCGGTCTAAAAATGGAATAATTGTAGCTGCTCTTACAAACAGTCAGATGCAAAAAGCCCGCTAAATATGTCATTAATTTAAAATAGTACATATGTTATCATTAAATATTTCGTTACGTCTATTAAGTGATATTTAACTGTTGGATCGAACGCACGCTGTGTGCATGTGACAAAGGAATTTGTTTTCATTATAAATTCTGCGTACGGTCGCGGTCGCGCTCAAGTGAATTACTTACTATGAATGCTGTTCAATATCAGTACATATTTAATATAATAGAAAAATATTTTCTTTGACCGATCTACCTGTACAAAGTCGAAAAAATATTCATCGACCTAAACTGAGTCTATCCATCTTCATCACTGTCTCCATAATTACTTGCTCGGCGAAGCTCGTATGATAAAAGTTGAATCACCCAAAGACAGGAGCTCCGTCCCGAGATGCAAATATAATTTTCATATGATTTTTTGTTGGGAAATAGGAACTTGAATGTGACCCGAACCTTAAATTTTTTTTAAAAATGTTGATTCGCTTCTCTGTTCACACGTGACGCAGGAATTATTGAAGGGATTGTAAAGAAATTTTGCGTGGTGACAAGTTATTATTGTGGTCAAGATATGTACGGTGAGAAAGTCTATTATATTAAAGAAAACGTTAGTGAAGTCAGGTAAGAAGTACTTATTAATAATACTTAGACTTAAAATCACTCAGTAAGTAGATGATTGATTCCAAGACAAGTCAACAAACCAACTGTAACCAGACAACAGGTGTGTTTATAAAGACACTCATCCACAATAAGGCTTAGTACACTAAATGCGAGACTAAACGAAAACCCGCCATTAAAGCGCTGCTAATAAAAAATCAATCAACCAATTTGCAGCGTATCTGCGCGCGCGCATTATTAAATCGATCAGTGTATCGATCAGTCGGACAACGACTATTATTTACTAAGGCTCTCCCTTCAGACCGTAATTGCACCTTTCTAATTGGATAACGTTTGCGTTTGCTCGTGCAACTAATTTTAATATGTCAAACAATCTTAACGATAACACATGTGTGTACACCGCTTCACGTAACAATTAGCGGAGATTGTAATACATATACTTTATATAGACTGTTTAAAGTAAACGACAAGATAATTATTTTTCTGTTACTAAAGTAAACAAACGGGAAACCTGGTAATGTTGTTATATGTTTGTTATAGTGTACGCCGGCGATATATGTACGTATCTATGTATGTATATCTGGGTCTAATCTAATAAGAATAAATAAAGTTGGGAAATGTGGTTCAATGCGTGTCACCACACCTTGTATTCCGAGGAGCGAGGTCGATCGTAGTTGCTTATCGACAGAAAGAGATGCAGCGGTGGTGCGACCCGCGAGCTCCCGACTGAATGTATTTCGCGATATTAAGAGTGGGTGCGAAAGTGTTCTAACGGCCGGTTATTACTGTTTACTGTTCTCAAAATATTACTGGTTGCATACAAATCCTGCGTTCCACTGGGCTCCTGCTGTTGGGGAGCAATCTCTCGCGGCTCTGCCGGATTTAATATTAACACTAAGAATACTATAAGCAATATGCTTGATCACAGCTCAACTAGGGGTTGCTTTGCTTCTAAGATAGCTCCTGTTGTAATGGCAGATGCATGTGTATGGACACACGTATACAGCCAAGTGTTTTGAAACTCTGAGAATTACAGGTAAGTTTTGTTTAATTAAAAAGTAGTTATTTTATTTGTTTCGGATCCATGGTGTAGCTAGTAGTAACTAATCCCAGTGGAATCTGATCGGCGTTGCACAACCAGCGGCTATCGCACAGGGCTGCCACCGGCGAGCGATCGCCGCTCGCTCCTGTTGGTCGGCGCGCGATTCCATGGTCCAACGAGTAAAATTAAATCCATGAAGTCAATCAACAATGTCCCTTTATAGGTAATTTATTTTGTCGCCCTTTATATTGCATCTTGTTTGCATATTATTTGATTACATCGACCCGAAGTCGTATCATTAGCTACAAGGAATCCGGAGGGTGATGCTTCCGTAAGGTCTCGTTGTTACTGTAACGATGACAATAATAGTTGTTTAGTAGCAGACAGGTACTCGTATGAAGAACATACTCTGTCTGTCAAATCGTGGACTAAATGTGATAAACATAGAATCGAAGCTACCTACAAGAACTTTTATTACAAAAACAAGTCATGATGAGAGGAAATACAAAAAAAACCATATGTATGCCATATAATAAAGAGCACCTGAAATGAAAATGACAATTACTCGTACATCCATTAACTACTGCGCTAAAGGACCAGACAAAATTATTTCATTCGCTCACCGTATAAAGCAATCAAAAAATAATAAAATTAATAAAAAACATCTTGGCACTGAACTTCCCAATGACGTGCCGGCAGTAATAATGTGCACGCGCCATGACAATGTCCGCGGTATCAGATGACGAGGTTACCTTCGACGCCGCATGTTTATGGCCGCGATCTAATTTATTGGCGACGGCGCAGAGATTACAGCCACTCGCACCACTTGCTTCTGCTACTTTGTTCCAAGATAGTTTAAAGAAATAGTACGATAGATACCCTTACTAGACGGCACTGTGAGCCTATCTGTTTCTGTACGTAATTGTGTGCGTTATAAGTTGATTTTATTGCTCCGCGAGAAAGGAACGGCGACTTATGGAGTCTGTTTGGTGTTAACTCGCCCGCGAAATGTATTTCTTAGATATTATCTCTCGACAGAGGGTGTGTACTCTTGACCTAATTTTTTGTAAAGACCACACAACGACTACTACTGGCGAGATAGATGCTTCCAGATTCCCAGCTTAAAGTTAAGTTAAGTACATTACTTGCTATCCTGACTTTGGAAGTGTACAATTGGTTTTGTGTGTCGTAAGCATCAACAATACAATATGAAAAACGACATGAGGACAACTTAATCCAGTCCAAGTATAAGCTGAAAGCATTAGGAAAATCAAATATAGATGATTTTCTTACCCCTAACAAACTTATACATGTGTGTACGTAACATTAACAGCATTTTGCTTTGACGTTGCGCAGGAGCTCTTATAATTTTTCTCACGCACTTAGTAAAGAAAGTAATTGATGAATACAGCGAAGCAATGAATTTGAATAAAAAAAAAATTTGTACTACATATCACAGATGAGACATACTCGTATAATAGTAACATTTTGATTTGTTAAGACGTTTATACATTTATCATTGCACCTATTGTTATTTTAACGTAAGCATAATTTAGCTTGTAGGAGAATAACCAACCGGCATTCCTAATTATGGCAAAAAGCGGTTGATTGCGAACGTTACAGCAACCAACACTGCGAACAGTCATAAATCCTCATCACAGATATTCTAAACAAGTTCCTTGCTTCATTAGTAAGCAGATGTTTTTACGAAGGAAGCAATACAGAAATTGATTAATCTGTCTAACTGGTGATTTTCATAGAGGTCTCGGTATCGTAAGCCAGTGGAGTCACGCGAAGGAGCATGACTAGTCGGGGATTCGATAATTAATATGCTAATAGTTCGGCTTTGCCCACCCTTGCGTACGTGAGAGGCATACGGGCATAGACTAAGGAGAAGCAGATCTGCAATGCAGAGAGATTGCGACCGAGAAGTCAAGTGGACTTCAAATCTAGACCTTTGCGAGCGACTCGAGTTTGATTAATCACGGTGTAGTTATGAAAATGACGGAGAGCTAGCTACATCTACTATCCCACTGGTAAATACAAAGTCTGAATGTACTTGGCGAACAACAAAAGCATTAACTGAATGATGTCGTGAGATCTGAAACAACATTCGGCATGTATGAGTGACAGAAGAACAAACAGTAGTGTTGTGCAAGAAAAATGTTACGTGCGTTAACATTATCAAATACCTAGTATTAGCAATACGATAATAATTAATATGCTAACGCGATGCTCGCCTCTGTGTACGTGAGATGAATGTTTTCAATCACAGAACAAGATTCTAAGATGAGACCTTCTTCCAAATTCCCCAACTAGAGTAGTATTACAACGCAATACAGATAATGAAAATAATTTTCTTATTCTTTTTAATGATGATGATGATGATGATTAATGATGAATTTTTATTTAAATGTACTTATATTAAATACACAGATCACACGAATAAGAAATACCACAGGAGAAAGATGACCTATATTTTAACAACGGCATAAAACTTTGTTTTACTATTGGATTTGATTAACACGTACATACAAAGGGTATGTTTATCTTGTCTACATCGCTTACTCTTTGCCCCTTGATTTGCGTGCGCGGGCGCAGCAAAAACGTCATAATTTACGATGCGCGCAATGACGTTTGACTGACAGGCTTGCGCGGGCGTAGTGAGCCGTGCACAGAGCCGACAATGCAATAAATCGCCCATTGCACATCGCTTGAAAAAGAACTTGCGATTCTCAGATTATAAGAGCGACTACACATACATATCATACGTTACTGAGAAACAATGTTAGGTCAGACTATATAGATATGTATGTATGTACATATTTTTTTTAAGTAAAATTTAAAAATCGAGTTTAATAAACTCTTTACTTTTCATACTATGTACATTTTTTACCTGTAAAAATTAAATTGTTATACGTGACGAATAAACTACTTTTAATCGATCAAAAATCGAAAATTTAAGAAAAAACTTCTCTCATTTTCTCTAATTACGTAGAGAATTTCAGGTGTACTTGAACCACTTTACTTTATGTTAATATTAAAGCTACAGATAAACCATAATTGAGTTGTTATTATGGCATTAGAGTTTATAAAACAATAAGGTATAAAACATCCGGTCCTTAATCAGAAAAACCTAGTGAGTAATACATCTTAGTGCTAGAGATTGTAACTGAATATTAAAAAGCAATACCCATACTTTGTGGATATGCACGCGGAGCATAATTCAATCCCCATTTCTATGTAAAACACACCGTTGTATGCTTAGATCGAGATGAGATAAGTACCATTATGAGTGACGGCAGCGGCGAGGAGTTTTTTAACGTTGTTGATGCGTTGCTTACGTGTTAAGTAATGAAGATATATAAAATGAAATTAACGAACCAACTATTATTACAGCGTGCTTTTGTCCGCGTTCCATTAACTTCGTACTGGCTGTCTTCTAATAAAGTGGCCGGATTAAATAAACAAAAAAACATCCTCTAACTGCAGCCGTACATTTTTGACCAGCTGTGCAAGAAAAAACCTGCAAAACGGATTTTTTTTATTTCGTTTATATAGTAATATGAATGTTTATTGTACAATTTTATGTCAGATGTAAATATCCAGACATATTTAAATCATGCAGTTTGAACATATTTAATTTATTTGAAACATTAACGATATAATATGACAATTATTAATATATTTTACTTTCAACGACCAAGTGCAATATGAAAATATTGTGTACGATGAGATCTGACTATATGTTATGTACACGGGTTGTGTTCATAGTACCCGGCGTTCCGCTGCATGGAAGGTGCCTTTGTTTTAATCGTTTCTTTGATACGTACCACAGATCTTAAGCGTTTATTCGACTGGATGTTCCTAAACACCACTAGTGAGTGCTGTTTTAGTGTAAACGAATTAAAATGTTTTAATAGATCCAATAGTATTTATCAGGAAATTTCCGTAATTCATTCTTCCCTTCGAATATTTGACCGTAACAAGCCAAGCATTGCAACTCGACATTAAAAACAGGTTGAGAGCTGGTGCTTCCACAGGGGAACCTTAAAAACTAGGTTACTTCAAATCTGTGTCCACTGTTTTTAAGGTACTAGCACTAACTATATAACGAACATGCATGCGATGCAACATGCAAACAGTACGACATGCAGCTACGATGATTAGATGTTAATTTATTCATAGTAATTATACTGCGCTCTAGACCCAATTTTATATGTTTTGCTTCTCTGTTAAACGATAGAGAATTATATTGTATTACTGTATTGTAAGATTATTAAGTAACAAAACTTTTTCATTATATGATTATGAAAAGTTTTCACTATCTATAGATGAAAAAGTGCTTCACGATCAGTTCAGCATTTAATGTTTAAAATGTATAAGTATGCACAGATCCCTTCCTGCACATTGCACAATTTGTAATTCTCATTCATTTTATAGTTCATCGATTGCTGTTGCATTTTATGAACGAACACAGGTCGTTGTTTATGGAAGCACCATACATGCATTCACCATGGAGTTTTTCAAGTAATTTTCAAGAGTCGCATACATTAATAACTGCATGCAATAATTAAATTCGAAATTAATGATGAATTGTGGTAGTGAGTGTCATTTACAATACTTTACGTAGTATTATGAACTATGGTGCGCCAAACTTCACTGAAAATATTGGCTGCAGCCGGAAGTCTTTGCAATACCAGCCCGCTAATGGTATTAGGAGAAATATATTCCGCACGCTGCCTTGAACTGGTATCTCGTTAGTGGGAAGTTTGAAGCCGCCTCGTATGCTAACCCGCGGTCGAGCAATCTGGCAAAAGATGGCTTTAAGCCTCACGTTCAGAGACCACGTCAGCACATATCTAACACATCACTTGTGGTCATTACAATAATATTTGTTCCGATTGGTAATTGAATCTGCGGCCACTGTCTCAGGAGTCAACTTCGATACCGGGCAAGTCAATAGTACAGTAGTACGAAAGCATAGAATGGAAACAGTTGTAGCCGTTCTTGTCGCGGAACATAGTAGTTTTAGTTCGGATCAGTTAGGTCATGTATAAAAGTGAAACAAGAAATAAAGTACTGTATGTAATGCGAATGGCAAAATCGTTATTTGTAAAATTGGATAGCAAGACTTAAGTGGACCAAAATAAATCTATACAAATTTTCTTTCGATCCAAATCAACTCAATAACTTTAATCAACCGATTTAATAATTACCAAGCGATTGAAATAGTCACAGTTTATGTTACGACATTTAGTAATTAATAGTCATCGTTGCTGCCGTACGTGAGAACAAGTTATTGTGAAAATCACCTTCGTATCATGTTGCAATACTACAATGGACCAAGTTAATATTATCAATTCTTATATTCGATTGAGTCGATATGTACAGAGCTATTTCTATGATGGTAAAGCAAAATACAGTAAAATACACTGGAATAACACAATTAATCCACAATATGTCCTATTTAAATTTAACCAAAGACTGGGAATTGGGTCCATCTTGAATCCGATAAGCAATTTGAAAACAAGCAGTAAACAACTAAATTATACATATTACGTCGGAAGTTGAAATTCACTCTAAAAATATCGCACCACATTCAGAGCACAAACATCGAATCTTATCGGCAGCTGTCAGATCTCGCTTCCCGCTACTGACGCGCCGTCAAACTCAGCTGACAGCTCGCGTCAAACAGTTCCAAGGGACCTGTCGCACTGGCGACGGGGAGCAGCGTGCTGCTTGGCGCTGTTTATCAACTTGCACTCTACCGCAAACTCGTTTTCTCTCGTTGTAGTCTCCTTTCATTATTATTGTATTGTTACAAATTTAACTGAATACCAATATTTTCCTATACTATTACAGCGAATTCAACGAAAACCCTTTGATAAGGACAAAGAGTTGCTATATTAGAAGGCACGGAGTGATATCGAAATACTACCATATTTCACGAACATATAACATTCAATGAAATACGGTTTCACATATACGCCTTTTGGATACGCTAGTATGAAAGAGCACAAATTCGCTCAGATCGATTGACAATACCGTGACGCACGGCTGTCAACGTCGTTCCCAGCCGTGTCATACCCCGCTGACAGGTTATTTTCCGTGAAATCAAGCTGATTTTGAACTCAACGTACCCACTAATTTAAACATAAAGCAGACCGCACAGCACCTACTGGCAGGATTTGGTTGTTTGGAATTAAATTACATGTTTATACAATTAAAATTAAATAACATTTATGATTCCAGAAAAAGTTAACATATATGGTATAGATAAAAGAATAAAATAATAACCGAAATAATAAGATCCCGACTGATATCATTATAGGACTTTATCACAAAAGGCAAGAGCGATGTTTTACTGATTCCAGTCCATTGCTGGACGTTTGTGAACGAAACAACATAGCGTTACACGTTGCGTCTTTACTCCTAAGTCGAATTTTCCCGTGTATTACTGAGAACTTCCGAAGGTGTTTTTTCTGCGAATTCCAAAAGTATCAGAGCATCTCCAAAGCGAACAATACGGCCACTGGCCCATACATATGGATACACTTACGTATCGCGGGCGATTCGCGGTGATGTATATTCAAAGCTATCCGATGGCTCCGTCATTCAGCTTGCCTTAATAAGGCTCGCGGGGAGGGTACCTTAAGTGAATGAGAACAAAACGAAGGGGACAGCGTGTTGATGTAGATTTACGCGGCTGTGGTCGCAGGGTGCTCTATTGGGTCGGTCGGCCTGAGGACTGCGGAACCATGGAGTAGCGTTCAAAAATCTTACTTCAAAGCAGCCTTTAGTTTTACCCATTAACGTAGAAGTGAATATTTATGTCCGGAAACATTTATCGAAAATACACCTAAAAAAACCAAAAAACTGGTGTTTAAAACAAGTACCAATAACAAATTAGTATTTGTATGTACCACAGATTAGCTAAGACGACCACCTATGGAAGTTACGACAAAAATACACGTAGCTGGTCCTCATTGATAGCATAAATTAACCCCTTTATGTATTGTTAGGACGTCATAAATATATAAAAGTGCACCCAATTTACGAATAATTATTGAAAAGTAACTCCGAATTTGAAAACACAATTTCAGCACATATATTTCATTCAATACCAATTACAAACACAACCGTCTCCACAGCCGGTGCTGTGCCATTATTTGAGACAGGATCGCGAGCTGTAGATAGTGCGGCGGCAGACATTTTTTGCTGGACCTTTTTTGTTTCTGTTTTCGCTTTGTGTCCACATACGCTAATACTAAGGGACTACCGATCGGTTTGTACAGGTCCTGTGTTCTAAGGATACTTTCGATATAGCTACGTTGTCGAGTTCGGCGAGAGCAAAAGGTTGGATAGGTTAATTGATCTTTAATTATCGAACTTGATTCTTTTTAGTTTTAGCGAGAGACAAAGAAAAGTAAGAATGGATAGACAGGAAAGGTTCATCTGCAAGTACGCATGGGTTGCAGTCTGGGGATTAACTCAAGATACCTTCATATGATTTCGTGTTCACATTATTTCTACAAACACACAATGCAAAAAAGTCATTTGTTCCGAAAACCTTGTACTCACAGACATAGTGCAAATTTTATTAATAATCAATTTTACGACACACAATCGTCACCATTCAAAACCGGAATTCCCACAGCGGCCAGTCTGGCCGTGTGCGTCCAGTCGCGTGCACGAACTCACCGACACACGTACAAGAGACACACTGCAGAACAACAAAACGGCAGCTAATTATTTCGCCTCAGCGTCTGAGACACTAAGTTGACACGCATGTGTCGATATGCCGCTCACCTGCTCATTACGGAATTCTCCGCAATGCCCGATGCTCACGCACGTAGCCAACTTAACCCTTTTGCCTGTAAACGACGGATACATCCGTCCTTCCTTATGCGAGAAGCGCCGTGTATCCGGTGCCGCAAATTTCCAAGCATTTTCATAGATGTCTGAACCTTATATAAGTAAATCAATTAAATAGCCAATTATAAAAGATAATGATATTTTCGTTTTCCCTGCCGTGTAGGTCAAAACTTTTTTTGCAAGTAACACTTTTACATGTAATTAATTAGTAGTCCTATTCGTTTATACGTAAAGTATGAACATATTCGTAACAAATATGTGATGATTATTTTGAATCGTTAAAATACTACAACGTATATATTCGTCGTCAGTAGGTACTCTTTAAGCTTGGCTTTCCATTTTTTGTGAGCGCAAGAGAAGGGTTGACCAATTTTAAACGCTTTTCGTTCCTATCTGTCATCGCGCGCGGACGCCTATTGGTCCGTACGTCGATTAAATCTCGCTGTGCGGTGGTCATTATAATAAACTGCCTCTTAATAGCCTCCGATAGGGACCAAATTACA
>DVPR01000358.1:0-14509 GCA_018239345.1 Oxynetra stangelandi
ACCGACCAAGAATATGACTAATCCTGTTCAAAGTCGGTTGCAGACGACCATGGGCGGCAGTGGCCACCCGTGACTACAGCATCTTCATTTGGATCTCTATTCACATTAAAAAATATTTCAGTATAAGCTTCATTTAGGCTGCTATCCTCCGGGGTACGGAAAATAACGTATATTTTACTGCTTTTATATTTTCCGATTAGCCTTATGGTCAGCTGATATGGAATTTGTTACTCGTCATCTATACCTTAAATGTAAATATTTTTGTAAGACAATAAAGATATATCATTAATATTATTAGCGTTAACATTTCGAAACAGTGGTATAAGACCACATACCAACTGCCTTCCATCACAAAAGAGTAGAGACATGGTGCTCCACATCTATAAAGTAATTAAATCCCTATGTACGTTAAATTTAGAGAACGTAACAAGGAATGTGATATTACATAATATACGATACGACAAAACGAAAAAATCTTTATTAGCAACTCAATTTTCATATCGGAATTTACAAAAGCGCCATTTTAGAGCTGCCCGAGTGCTTCCGTTCCTGAGATCGTCGTGAATGCGGAGGGAAATGTCTCCGCACAGCGCATAGCTCCAACGGGATTGTGCTGCAATCGCTTCATGCATACCATAGGAGTGATAACAGCCTATAGATGGGTGAAAGCCGATTTCGAGAGATCAGACTGTCTTTGACAAAAAATACACGTACTCGTACAAATAAACATGTCTCCGCCTGAGGATGTCAAATAGCTTAAAGAAAATACATTCTCAAGACGAGCATTCTTTATAATCGATTGCCATTACATGGAATCCAAAGATATGCTTTATACTTAATAGCCTATAATAATTCAATATTAACACCATGACATCATCTTCTACAGATTCTTTAGTTCACACTTATTTTATTCATGATAATATCAGCAGTCTACCACTGCGGTCTATTCACGTGCAGAATAATTGTCAGAATCACTAAAAAATCACTTTTTCAGCAACATTCCTTCAACGTTCCACTGAGATGAAAACAAATCTCCTTACAGAATCAGAAGTTTTAAAACCATAGTCACTAACGTTAGTCAAGTGCGAATTGGCAAACTTGACACGTATTAGAAGAGAACGTTATAAATAACTTGTACATATAACTCATACAACTTAGAATTATTCAAGTGAAGAGTGAATAGGTACTTTCTAGGCAAGCGTGTTTCATCCCAGGCTGCATCCCGCTTTCCATCAGGTGGGATTTCAGTCAAAGGCGAACCTATAGCTAAATAAAAAAATGGTCGTCGTTTTTTAGGTTTACAACGAGGTAATTTAATCTAACACCACAAAGAACTTTGCAAAATCAAAGGCGCGTTATGTTGCTATTCTCCTGCTTAAACCAGATAAAGATCTAAGCGATGATCAAATCACGTCAACCGTTAGTAGCATTAACCTGATGAATATATAAACGGGACGTCAAAGAGGACAATAACCTTCCGTTGGTAGCTACTAATCAATCAATTAGCCAATTATGTGCAAACAGGGGCTGCGACGGACGGACCAACAATTTGTGGATACCTAAACACATACATACATAATTATGTATGTATATACATTAGATGGAACGGCTGTATTAGATAGAGATTATTTTTGTTACTGCCAGCAAATTTATCCACACATGTCATTTGCGAATCATAGCTATACAAACTATAGAAATTGGTATTAACGATAATTATACCGATTGGTATTTAAATTTCATCTTTACATCACCCACTACTTCGACCCTGACGAGGTATGTTTTGATGTTCTCCTTACAAAGTAAAACCTTTGGTGGTATATAATTTCAGTATATATTATTAGGTTACATTTAATGATTATAAACAATAATAGCTTAATATACTAGCAATTAGCCTCCCACTTCGGGAGCACCCATTTGAAATACTGACACACGCCTCTTTCTTCACGAAATATGAATCTTTCAAATTAAAATATCACTTGCACGTTTAAATATCACTTGCTGTGAGCGTGAATAAAAAATCGTAAGGCAAGATGTACACCTTACAATTCTCCATAATGTTCTATAAGACGTGTGAAGTCTGCCAAACCGCAGCTGATTTGCGTGGGAGTTGACGGCTTTAATATTTCTCATTCTGAAACGAAAGAATGTCCAACTGTGGACCTACAAAAGGGTTGAAGAGAGTTTTAGATCTTATAACATACATACATCTTTGGTATGCCCTTTAGCAAAGATCTAAATAATTCAACTCTTGGTCTAAATTTGAATACCAATTAATTCGGTGCTTGTTGAAGCTACTGAGTTGTGAAGTTTCTAGAAAGTATATACATATTTAAAAGGCACACGAACTCTGACACCCTTGTAATTCAATCAATAACACATTTAAAAATCGTTATTAGGTATATCTATTTGAAATTGAATATATGTAAATGTCATTTGGCTTCAATGAACATTGAAAAGTAAACAATTTCGGTCGCCTTTCATTTAAGCATAGCTTTCTAAAATGGTCGTCGTTGAACAGAAAAATTGCAATCAACTTCGTTTTGCCATTCCAAGTTTGCATGATAGCGCTGCCCTATCTAGCATCTCATCTCTACTAAATCGTCTATGAATAAGAGAAACGACTCATTCTAGTAGAATTCGAGGAATTGGTGAGTTGAACAACGCTGTAGCCAAATGAGATCTGACTCATCGGATTTCACGCACGCATCACATGGGTGGGAATAAGTGGAAAATTTACAAGGAATATTTTATTCCCCAGTGCATCCACAATTATGGTTTGAAATAGGCGTAATTATTTGTTGACTAACGAGATATATATTTACCATAGGATAGATTTACTTACTTGAAACGATAACATTGGTAGGTTCATCCTTACTGACATCGTGCTAAAGTCATGCGATGAACAGTACAGTCAGCGTACCTAGTTAATACTTTCACTTCATACTAGGTTACTAGACTCCTATAAGAATTAAATGGAGGATGGTGTACGTGTAAAAATTTTAACGATTTTCTGAGGACAGTAATGGTACTAGAGTCAGTAACAAGGGCGAGACCAAATCTCTTCTGCAAAGTATAGTTTATCTTATTGGGATGTGAGTGCAACATCTATGAATATAATTTCAAAATAATTTTCTTCATATTGCTAGGATATATGTATATGCATTAATTGAATATAAGTAATATATAAGACACAGGACCGATCGCAGTGCAGTAAAACAGACAAAACTTGGAAGCGCCAATTCCGTCAATAGGATGTACAGTAGCTACCAGCATCTTCTGATGATGTTAGCGTGAATATCATATTATGTCTATAAATTATCCCCACAACTGAACTCTCGAACATCATTCACATAAAAAATCCAATTACCCCTTCAATTGACTCCGTCGTAGTCAAGTGTCACTCGACATTAACAAAACCATTCGAGCACTTACGAATCGAAATGTGAAACTGTTTTATTTGTTTTCGGTACAAAAGTGTCCCAATTAGTCGAGTTAAATGACAGATGCGTTCGGTTAAAAGTTAACTTTGAACTCTTGTTTTACTTTCAAATTTGAATAATAACGCGATACAAGATCCACAGGATAGTTCGACGATAGACCTCGCAGATTGTAACGTCATTGCGACGTTTGTAACATCATAACATAATATAAATATAAAAGTAACCAAAATATTATTACTCTGATGCATATATTTATTCCTTTATTCTTTCGTTAATTCTCTCGCTAGTTCCTTCGTTTTCTTGATTGATTCATTTATTAACATTATATAGATGTTTCCAACACTTAAGCAAGGCCAGGGTGCACTACGTAAATTTACTAAGTAAGAACAAATATGAAATTAAACATATACTTATTATATTAATATATACTACTACCACCAAAGAAATATGCAGTTATTTAACAAACAAATATCTAAGAAAGAGGAATTACTTGTTACAGGAGCATATGCAATGTATTAGATTACTCACCTCACTGGTGTTTCGGAATAAAAACGATTTGTATTGACGTTATGACAAACAGTCTATAATGTAAGATATATTTGTAAATGTAACTATAAGCCCCTACGACTCCCAACATAGGGAATACTATCAAAGACTATGAAACTGTAGCCGCGACATTACTGGTTACAAATGTCCATAGGAGGAATGTGTGAAAATGTAATAAATTCCCCTAGATACAGTTTTAATTTTAAATGCACGTTGAACGTAGATTCTATGTGATGATTACTCTGTGGAATTGAGTAATGGCACGCTACAAAAATAACACTTTGATTTGTAACTTCAAGTATAGATCGATTACCGCGTGCGATACGTTTACGATTCGACTTTAGTTGGACATTAGATGTTTTTGTTCCGGTAACGACTAACGAGCAAATAGCAAGTAACTGCCATTATATACATAAATACATAAGCAGGTTAAATACGTGATATGGCTGAATAAACCCATAAACCTACTCTTTATAGAGCTCCGAACATTCTAGTTTCGTATTTTTATAAAATTTTATTTCCATTATATCTCTATCCAGTTTTTCAATCATAAATGTATTACATAATCAATAAAATAAATGTATTACTATTTATTATTTCTTTTATTTATTATTTTTACATTATTATTTTATCCAATAAAGTCTTAAGTAAATCAGTGCCAGAAGCGTGTCGTCGCGACCCTGCCAGCCCATCAGGCTGCAATTCTGGACCGAGAGCGTACCGCAGTGCGGGCCAGGGCGTCCTCCCGAGGCGACGCGTACCGGCCCGTCACGCAGGACCCAATTCGGCGGACCGAGGAGTGGGGAGTGCCAAATAGGCACATGGAATGTTATGGGGGGAATTTGTGAGAAGATGAATGATTTGATAGATGTAATGAGTACTTTGTACACATAAAAGCATAGAATAGAATTTATTGATGCGATTGAGGTAGATAATTAGCGACGTAAGGTTTTTGATATTGCAGTAAAACGTCCCTTAGTAAAATTAATATTTAATTTAAATATATGTAAATACACTTTTAATCTGAAAATGTGAATAGCGAATATTTTCGTTCTTTCAATTAAATTACCTATTCGTCACTATAGTTAACAAGGCCATTTATAGCAATGTATTCATAACGTCAAGCTCACGCTAATATTAATGGCCCCAAAAATTGATCACTGCGAAAGTCATTTATGGTGCAGTAAGCTTTATTTATTATGAAGTATTGGTGTTTTTGTTAAATTTGTTATAAATATAAATATTTTGCAAGATATAATTAATTCTACCCCTGGACTTGACTGCACCAATAACATCACACAAACGGGTTTAATTACATGCAAACATTAAATGGTAGTATATTATACCAGTTTCAAAACCCTACGACATTCCGTTTTATTACTAACCTGATGAACAAATGATGACAGTTTTCAATTGAGAAGCTAGTCGCGACGGGACTCGTGACGATAAATCGTGGCGTGTAAATGATAAACACTCGAGTATACATTGGCTTAAGGTTTTCGAGATTAGTTATTGGGTGGTCGAATGTTTTAATGACGGTTTTATATTTATAGAGTACTCAGTTAGGTCGTGGAACGGTAGATAACGGGTGTAATGCGTGTAGTTTTTTATTAAATACACTTAAGTGGTTTCCATACATACTTTTACACATAACTCAAAGATAAATACATATAAAGATAAATATGCCGTTATAATAGGCGTTACTTTGAAGAGAAAAAATCATTATTAACTAATTAAGATATTGTTACTTCGCAACGATCCGTTTATGCGACGTATTACGTTATATACATTCGTGCATCTGTATCTATCGATAACCTATAAACTGAATTACATCTCTGGTTCTGCTTTTAGTAGTAAAGTGCATCGGAATGTTTTTCGATGGGATCATTACATCTTTTATTAGTAACACTTCACCCGCTTGTTATTGTATGGTCGAAATGGTGAGTATTATTCTGGTCTGAAATTGGAACCCTGAGCTCTTGATAATCTTGCTTTGGGACATATTCAAAAAGACATGTAGTTGGGAAAATCACATCGCTAGTTACCTTTTCTACAAGTAACCTGTGGTGGCAAATTCTACTCTTTCCTTGTAGGGGAGCCATTCATATCCCTATTCCCCATAAGTGTATATTGATAGCGTAATATAAGAGACGTTACACTACATCGGTAGCGTTAATGGTTTAAAGTTATTTCCGACTCAATCAGCCCCTTATGCATTGGATAAGCATAGTCGATAGGCACTATTGGCACCAATTGACCAAGTTCCTGACAATCCCTCCTGGGTATCAGTCATCCCGCAATATTAAAACGATGGTGGTTTGCAGCTGCACCGAAACAGATGTAACAAGGGACACTCTCTCAGAAGTTGTAAAATAATTTTGGTAATGAAACCGAACTTTGCTGCAGCAGGCGATTAGGTACAACAGAACCTAAACTAAGAATTCAACTTTGACTGCTGCTAGATCAATGCTAATGGATTAGAAACAATTGCCGATAGGAAGTTAACTGAGCACCAGTCCGAAAACACCAGGACATCACAAGATTAACTTAAGTCAATGCAATTACCCCAGTATCCCCTCTCGGTTCCCCTCTCAGATATTGGAAGGTGCACCGCCATGTTTAATATCGCTTGATTCAAGTGTCATCAACAATTATTATTTAAGGCTTTCTCAATTCCATTTGTATGACCATGAGTGAGTAAGAGGAAGAAAGAGACAGAAACAGAGAGGGAATACATGAATATAGGTACACACTTGGTAAACAGTCAATTAATTTGAAATCTGATATGAATCCTGAACGCAAGCGACATCTCATATTAAGCAATTAGTGCTACACGGGTAATTACAAAGTGAGTACAGTGTACGAATTGCTACGATCAAGACCAAACAAAGATAAATAACATCTAATTAATTCAAAAGGATTTGAAACATGTGGATGAGATCATTTTCTGTATTCGCCTACTGTTAAATTTAAATTTATTGACCATGTGAATTGGGTAGTACATAAAATTGAAACTAAACAAAGTTAAAATGTTAAGGATACGATTGTATAAATGGGCTATTGATCTAGTGGTAAGTTTAATATAATTGCTGGGGTAAAGATTGTGTGTTTGACATGAAATAGAACTATTTGTTTGATGAACGCTGGATTTTGTGTTTGTGTCTGAGAGTAAATCTATGTTTAATAAGTATATGTATATTAAGGAATTTGGAATTACACGGCTGTGTGTGAAGTTGTCCTTAAATATTATTTTCATTGCTTACTATATACGTATCGATGTATTTTATGTTTTAATACATATATGCCAACGATGCCTTGCATAGCCGTAGTGAAATAATGTAGCTAATTATTGCTACATACTTATGGCGCTTCCAGTTATATGAAAATATGAATTGAACATTTTTATTATGTGAAGAATCTACGAGTGGACAACGCGGAGGCAGCACGCATAAGTCGATCCTACCCTCATGAATATTTGCTGCCTGTCTCAAATAGGACTATTAGGCTTGACACTTACGTAAATTTCTTTTAACTAGGAGAAAGACAATATGAATAATCAGTAATAATTGGTAATAGGAGTTCAGAAATGACACTGCTATAATATATCACTCCATGAGCAGTGAGTATTATTTTGTATCTGTTGTTTTAATTAAGTGAGAGACGCGTTGCTTGTCCTGAAGACTGAAATAATTTCCTTGCGACATAAATAGATCCGTATAGAAACTTAGTTAAAATAGCTCCGACATACAAAAGATTTACAAAACAAACAAACAAAAATTAAATACCAGACAGATATGTAATAAACACATAAATATCAATTTCTAAATACATAACTTATATAGATAATTTTACGCTCAGGCTTAGAAAGATTTAAGTTCGGCATACAAACATTTGCTCTCAATGGAAATCGAACCCACACTCTCTGACTTAGCAGACACATTTGCTAACCGTTTAACCAGTAAGTTTAATGTGGACACCGGTATAACTAACTTTATTATTGAATTTCTTACTAATTAATTTTCTGTGCTTTTTAGCCGTCTTAACGTTCGTCCTATTCATAGTCAAATGTCACGTAAATTAAACTATTTCAAGTATGTAAGTTCTCGCAAGCCCCGACGTAACAATCACACCCCTATCTCCAATATTTGTGTAACAATGGCCCGGCTCAAATAACAGAGCTTTTCAATATTATGAACCCCTATGGATATTCAATACCACATCACGATTGATTGCGGCGCGTAAATGAACCGCCGACCGGTTTTTCACTACACCCGATACTCGTCTTACAAACATCTTATATTTCAATACGGTGGTTTCTTTGGTGTTTTTGTTAATTTCGAAATAGACCAGTCGCTCCGGCGCGGTTTTATAGTACCAATGCTAATAAAGTTGTGTTACACCGAGCGCTACCCTCCTTTCGAAGGGACTTCTGGTTTACTTAACGTTATAATATGTCAAATGTATTTACAAGGGCCCAGTGTCCCTATAACTCTGAGGCAGGCGGTATTTCTCGATATGTGTGCATAATCATTGCAGTGCCAGCGTTCGCTGCTGAGTTTTTGTTTAAGGTGTTTTTTTACTTAAGTGATTGATCAAAAGCCAAAATGAATTTAGCGGGAAATAGCTGGCGTGTATTCATTCTACGGTTTGACAAATTTTTTTTATAATTCATTAAGTATTTTATAAAAAGTACAAGACAAGCGAGACAATGTTTAGTGATAAGTAGGTATTAATATTATATTGATGCTGTCAGTTAGTCTACAACGCTTTCAGGGCTGTACGACTCGAAACATTAACTCTATGAATGAAATATAATTATGTATATTATATATTATTCAAACTTTTACACGTTAATAAGAAATCTAGTATTTTAATGCAAACAAAAATCTTATGGCGGAATATACATATGCTATGTGAAACGTTCTTATGGAAAGTAATAAAACAAGGCTATGAAATGACAAGCTCAGTTTTTATAATAATAAAAATTATATTGTTCTGATCTAGCGAAGCGGGCCAATAGTTTTAATATACGAGCGAGGTGGGCGATTTAGCGGGCGAATATGTATGTATGTATGTTCGGAATGTGTAAATAAAAATACATAAGTATTAGACATGGTTTTAATATTTATAAAATATCACAGTTTTACATTACAATATTTACAAATGTTACATTTTATTTCAAAAATTCCAAATATTTTTTCATTGGCAGTCATAAATGCGTAAATTACTTTTAAAACATTCAGTCTTCGCTGAAATATAACATTTAGTCTGTATTTTTTTACATATATATCGATAATACTATAAAAGCTTAGGCTTATAAGGAAACGATTGAGTAAATAATGTGTGTAAGGGTGCATTTACACAGACGCCGATTTATTGTCGGTGGTTGTAAAATCGGCGCTTTTAAAAAGTAACCCAACGTGGGAATAAATTTTATTAACTTATCTTTAAATTCGTTGACTTGCTGTACGTATGTATAACAAAACGAGCTATCATTCGGTAAATAAGCATATTTCAGAGCATCATAATATGGAATATATATTTTTTTATTTATAAACGTATAAAATTACAGCGTAATTTTATTCTTAACCGTAAAACAGTTTGGAAAACAAACTAAAAGGCCAGCCACAGAGAAAAATCCAAAGTAACCCAGCAACTATTGCCGTTTAGCCAAATGTTACTAATCATAAAAAAAAATATGAAATAAATATTTTAAAGTAACGTTCGATTATTTGACTATCGTTAAACAGATTTTGTCTCTGTAACTCGTGTCCAAGGAGCCCGGGGGGAGGGTGACCGCTACGTCGACCTTGGAGAGCGAGGTGGGCGATGACGTCACGAGCTCCGCAAGCTGCGACGACGAGCACTCGCTCGAACGTGACGTCATTGTTCTCGCTGCAAACATTTCAAAAGTAAGAACCATTTTTGTCGTCGTGTAATAATATTGGATATCGGATAAGTTGTGCTTCCTTAGGTTGCTATTGCGCAATGCTATTTCAACGAAATCCCTGTAACTAATTGCTAAAAGCTTAATAAATCTTCAAAAATATGGAGAATTATTGTGACGTTTTTTGAACATAGCACTATTTTTATAATTTCCTGTGAGAATCATTAAGCTTTATTTTTTATATTATTGTATTTACGAAACTTGAGCAATGCTATTAATAAATCAAAATCCCTAACACAAAACGCTTTTAATACGGAAAGCAGTGAAACCTAAGAAAATTCTATTGGCGGTACGAAATCAAAGCGTCACAGGGAAACGAGCGATACAATGAATCAAACCGTTTTACTACGTCTTCTTGACAACAAACATATCAGGCAACGTTTATTAGCAACAACTCACAGTTGGTGTAGCAACTAGACGCAGAGTCGCCAGAGGGGGTGTACGGCTTCATCTCGTAGTGGTTGCTGCCCACAGATGACTGCTGTCGACTCCGGTTACCAAAGGGCGATGCGTAACTGAGATAAAACAACATTTTATGTCAAACACAACGCTATGATTCGTTGTTAATCCATTAACACCGGAATCTGTATAGACATAAAATAAGTGTGGTATTGAGAAAAGATTGTATAATTAGATCACTTTTATCTGTAACAAATTGGAGGCTACTTGTAAATAAAAAGGATGTTAATTATTATTAACGGTTATCGATATGAAAAATAATGTTATTATTTAAGTGATACACGAATAAATGTATAACGGTGTTGTTATCCTACAGTTCCATGTAGCGCCACTGGCTGAACCCAGCCCGATTCTTTAATAATAAAAAACTATATTGACTTTTTTTAACTAACTTTTTATTACCTTTAAACTAACTCTTTAAACAATCTATGGTTATATACATCTGAATTAAAATAAAATTGTTTTATTATACATGCTTCTTAGGAATTATTCGTAGCCACGAAGGCAATATGAAAAATAACAAACCTGTCTCTCAGTTGTGGCAAATCGTAGTGGTTGTCGGGCCTTTGCATCCAATATTCGTTGCAAGTCCTCGTGAGGTCTGGGGCGGCGTTGCCCTTATCTCGACTCGAGTACGACTTCGGAATACCTACATATATCGTTGATATAATATTTGGTCCTGTACCATTTTCACTATGTTTACTACGCAACAGCTACAATAAAAAAATGCTTTATATTGAGACAGTTAATAATTAATTGTTTTACAGACTTCGTTTGCAGATAGAAAATATTGCGGTAGATATTGAACTAATGTTTATTATTATTACTGTACTGTGTACTAATTGATACTATATATACCACGGTTTAAATCCAATCGGATTTACGAGTAGTAACTTTCCATACTGTCGTTGTTCGTGACATTAACTGATGTTGGTAAGGTCTTGGTATACATCTGGATGAATTGTTGACAACTTTTTTTACTTAAATAATTCCCCATAAATCGACAGTGTCCAACAAAAAGCAGTCGTATGTTTTATTTAAAAAGCGCACCGCACACAGGACTCTAATTAAGTCCGACATTGTTAAGATCTTTGTAATTTACAATCAACACGCCTGTCCTATAAAAAGCAGGGGTCCATTAAAGCAAGGGTTACAAGCAACCTTCCAGCCAACTGGTTATTAAACATGAATAATGGAACGGCGCAATTATCTCTATTTATATACGCGCCACTCGCGTTTGATATTGAAAGTTAACTTTTTGAAAACATCGTTTTACATTTTAAATTAAATAGTCCTACAAAAAACATACATATTCCAATTATTTTCTCCGAATCAAAATGTTTCCAGTATACTTAATTTTACTTCGGAAGCGCCAAAGCCGCAATAATGTTGGTTCCTTTTTTTTACTCGTCACACTACTTAGCAGAAGATCGCGGCAAACTTGGATACACAAAAAATCACTGACTGCGGCCTGCCGCTGTAAAACAGGCGGTCTTTCGTTTGGCTTATATTGCAAAAATGGATGCTTTACATTTTTTTTTTTTTTGCATTTTTTTTTGTTTACGTACTATGTAAGAAATAAGAGTTTGTATTGTATTTTTATCTACTTCTCCTGACATTTTCATATTTAGGGCTAAAGAAAAAAATCCAACTAAGTAATAGAAATATTACATGACATTTTTTTATAAAAAACATCATTATTTATGCCGTAAGTAGAAGACAAAAATACCTGTTCTGGCGGCGGTATACCCCGGCTGCGAGCGGTATTTGCACCACACGTAGAAGATGGCCGCGCCCGCCGCCAACATCGCCAGCGTGATCCCCACCCCCACGTACAATGTGATGTTTTGTTTCTGTAGCCCTGGACAACAATACTTTTTTACAAGTGTGATAAAAACAGCGAAATCTAGTGGTTTAGATAACAGTCTCCCATGTCTTGATATGCAACTCTCGACTTTATAAAAGTAAATGCATGTATAAGATGACAAATTGCTCGCTACAGCGGTGGTAGAAATTAACGTATAAAAACATGAATAAATAAATATCTAGAGACATCACCACACAAGTGACCATTTGATCCAAGCTAAAGCCGATTCACACACAAATAAACTTCAAAATACATACATATATTTCGACCATTTTATACCCATGTACAGGACCAATATTTCTACTTAACACACTAATATTTTTTCTGGTTGGAAACCCACTATACCAGGACTGAGCAGTAAAGGCAATAACTAGTGGATCAATTAGAATAAAAGCCAAATTATCACAAATATATTTCATCGATTCATGAATAATATATGATCCGAATATGTTCCGGTATTTAAACCAAAAGCGGTATCATCAAACCCCATTATAAATATTACAAAAAGCCATTATGTTGATCGATTAGGGGTTGGGGGCGCGGCCACCATCTATATTTAAAGTTCACATCTGTTTTGGGTTATTTATTCCTGGATAGGTGCGCATATCCTGTCTGTATGTTAGAGGTTAAAACCAATGACATGTGGTCAAAGTTTTGATAAATAAAAGAGAAGAAACGTGAGTCAATATCTCCGTCTTTACTTCATCTGTCACATGGGTTTTTGTATAACAGTTCATCCATACTTGCGGCGTCAGTTTGATAATTAGTATCAGTAGTGAATTAGTTCTCACAATTAACATCGTCGGACATTTTCCAAACTTCATTTAATATACAAATTTGTAAACATATTTATTACAAAAAACGTATTAACTATACAAATTTATTTATAAAGCGATGTAAATGGCTGTTGGAAGCGATGGATAAAGGCGTACGTACTTCGATCAAATCCGAGACGCCTTAAGAAAAGGTCGGTTCAAAAGTATCTTTAATAGACATGTGTATATTACGACTTTAACAGAAATTTAAGAAGAATTGAAGAAGAGGAGAATGAAGTTTGTCAGAACCGTAACCAGTGGAAACCCTAACAGGCCCTATGCGGCATACAACACTTGACATACATGTATGTTAAATTAATGTTTTATAAACTTCAAATTTATATTATGTATAACTTGTTGCAATAGGGATGTCTCAGTCGAGTGTTTAGCGTTAAGGTTATATCGTAACATAATGATAATACTTTTGCAAATGAATAAAATTCACCAAATATAATTAAAATATCAGATGGCCAAGTGCGAAGTTGTCTTTACGCATTATTATTCTTGCCCTTACCAATAGGTGACATATGTATGTTGCGAAACAACGTGGCCATCGCAGCTAATTTCCAATTCTGTCCAGCGTAGACAGCTGTAGGAGTATTCGAGGAATTGCACAATAGTCTATTTTCTCGGTAGCAAGAATTACTCCATTATTTTATTAAGTTCGTTCCTTGTAAACACAATTACACAAAAGAATGATTATAAAGGGTGTTTTCATAAAGAAATAAAACACAGGCCAGCCGTGGATCTGATATGCTAAAAATCATATTAACCACTGATAAAGTCATCTTTTAAATAAGACAAAAACACAGCCATTAACATTATTTCTTAGTGTTTTATTTCATTTTAAAAATGTATTATTTTCAAAAATATTTTAGTATTTTTGTATTTACATGAATATTACGAGCAGTTGCAGTTGCAATGTATTGGAGTGCATAAAACGGAAATCTAAAGTTTAACATTTTCACTGCTTTAGAAATCACTTAAAAATTATGTTATTAAAGCATTGTTAAAGACTTACTCATTCCAGAAGAACAGAGGCCGTCCACGCAGGCCGCGTGCTGCTGGGTGGATCCAGCGCAAGAACCAACGCACTGCCTTCTGCGAATTCTGACGCAGTCTTCACTGCAGGAAGACCATGCACTCCATGGAGACCAGGAGCCTGAGTAGATAGTAATCACAATTATCAACTGAAATTGTTTCTGTGTTCAGAATAAAAAAATTCAATGATATTGTTTAAATAAACTACTTAAATATCTGTTGTCTTTTTAAACGCATTTTAACAACCTATTAAAGAAAATAAATAAAAATAAAATAAATAAATAACCGTCACGCCAGGTCCCTAGCGGGGTAGACATAGAGCACGGAGTGCCAAACATCTCTATCCTTGCAAACCTGACGTGCTTCGTCTACATTCATCAGTCTCTTCATACAC
>DVPR01000359.1:0-14503 GCA_018239345.1 Oxynetra stangelandi
TCGAGATAGGTGAGTCTCGGCCTCCCTCGGCCCCTACGTCCATACATAGCCTACCTACATAACCATGGTGGATTAATATTCCCAAAAAATAATAACCTTTATCTAAAAATCATTGACCCATATATTGTGTGACTCTTACTAAAAATAAAGAATCGAAACGCAAAGTCAAATGCAAAATTAAAACAATAAATGAGGCGTTCCTAAAAGCCTCTGGTTATGAAATCTTTAAGAGTAATAAAGTAAGCGGTTTAGTTGACAGCTTTAAGCTCTTGCATAATTTACGGTAATGTGACTTGAGAATATTTTTGAAAAGTTCGCCTTTATTACCTTTATTTTTATGGTATGCCTATTTCCCATAATATTATAATGGTAAAAAGAAAAGAAAAGTTGTTCACAAACTTCCACGACCTACTGCTTATAACAGTAAAGATGACGAATTGTGAATTTATATTCATGGGGTGTATTAATAAGCGAAGAATACTATAAACTTTTTATTATTTTACTCACATATTTCTCCCGTCAAGCAGTTAACAATATGTGTTTCGGTTGGAAGAGTGCGGTTGCCGGTCCACATGTTTTAGAGGCGACCATCTCAGTCCCCATGACTGGCAAACACTTCCATGACCAGCTAAGAGTGGGATGAACATGTTCGATGGCGCTTGCAGATGTCTATGGGCGGCAGAAGCCACTCCTGACAGCTGGACCTCTCTACACACCTCCATTAAATCATTTCGTAAATATGGTACGCAAGACAATGAACTTATTAATTGGAATGAGTATGCATATCCCGTGAGCGCAAAATTAGGTGTCCGGATATTTTATCATCAAATATATTGCAACTCAGAGAATTAGATTTATGCTCGGTCGCCTGTACAGTTCCACCGGTCTTCAACTTCGTAAAGCACTCCATTGACATTGCTGTCTATCGCAACTTTATTACTTCCTTATTTGAAGAAAAAGTATTTTGCGTCTATCTATACCAAAAGCTAATTAACCAAATGTACGACTAATTAACAGAACATACCATAATTTATTATTATGTTAATAAATATATTAGTTGTTATGAGTATTAAGATTGATGTTAATTTTTTTTCGAAATCGAGATATAATATTCAGAACATCGAACGAAACTTCCTTGCTACGGCTATTTGACATAGATATAGTTTAATTAGTATTGTAAACTTCAAATACATTTGATTAACCCTCTATCCAGAAACGGATATCCAGCGCATGATATCTGGACTTATTTCTGCCCTTAAAAAGCAGAGTATGAATACTTCGATTTGACAGATATAGAATGAAGATACACAGCAGGCATCAATATTCATCTGAGTCTTAGATACAAGTTTTCTGCCCTTTTGTTAATTGAGTTGTTCATAAACTTATATCCCATAAATAATACATTTAACAGCTAGACTTAATGTTGTATATGTTAATCCAACAAAAACACAAATGTCAAAAAAGTTTACTTTCAAATAACCTCAGCCTGACCTCACTGAAACTTTTAAAATTTGACCAAGTTGTTTGCTGACAATACACAGATATGATTGCTTGACGCAATTCAATCCTCGTTCTCATTTTTAGTGGAGTTACTTTTCAACGTTTTAAAATAGTTTTTATTATTTTTAACCGTGCACCTTTGCGTGCGCCCAGATAGAAAATATTAGTATGTACCCCAAAGAATTAGAATGGAATGAATGTTCCGCACTTTTCCGAGAAGACAATTGGAATAGCTCATATATATAATTATGTACACACTCCTCAAACGAGTAATTAAATGAACGCTGCCAAACTACAAACAGTAACACGTCGTAGAAGATCACAACAAAGCATACATACTCGTACACCATAACAATCTCCTATGAATGTAAATTTCCCACTTTGAAAGTAATATAAGTTTAGAAACATTTACAATATTTTACGAACTCACTTAAGGGTCGTAGGGTTCAATAAAATCAAGAAAAAGGAGGTCCTACAACAATTTGGCGAAACCTTTCCGAACCCGACCTTTTCGAATGTTGAACAATTGAAATTTCTATTACGGCTTTGGCTTGCGCTTCCGTAAACGTCTAAAAGCCCTTGAAATTAGTAGCGCGTAATTTATGTTACTGATTGACAGGCAAATTTCCTAATACAAGAGAACTTTCATAATTATCAAACTGTGTTATATTTCAGTTTGGGCACTGTTCGAACCGGCGGATTGTTTGTTACCACTCAAAAAACTTTATCAGAACATAATTATGCACTGCAATTAGTAGACAAAACAACTAAGAGATACTCTTACAGAACAATTAATCAGCAATCAAACAATTAAGGTAGATTGCGTAAATCTAAGTGGAGCAAAATGTTAAGTAACAAGCGTAATGTTTCTATCAATAATATATTTTTAAACGGTTTTATTTGTTTCATAGTACTGTTTTAATGGCATTTATTTTATTATTTCTCTTAAAACTGTATACTTCACATGTATTCTAATATTATCAACGCGAAAGTAAATGTTTATGTCTGTACGTGTAATGTTTTCATGACTGAAGCTGTTGAAATTTAATATGGAGATAGTTTGAACTTTGAGGACCGATGTCATTATGACCGCCATCATTACCGTCAGCCTTTTTTGTGACATTGTGGAACACGGCTCTCCCCTCTCAGTATGAGAAGGGTTAACGCCAGTATCGGCTATTTAAATTTTTTTTTCAACATACTCCATCCCCATAGCGGAATTTATTTTTCACGTAAAATACCCCCCAAAAAGTGTTTTTACGGAATTGTTTAAGAGCTCTGAAATTATACAAATGATTTTAATTTCTAGATTATTTCACTTACGCCCAGCAAAGCGGCCAGTGAAATACCAGTTTGTTTTTAATAAAAAGCCGACAATTTTTTAAGATAAAAGTGATTTGGTTTTTTTTATTTTCACTAACGCAGATTTCGTCATAAAACCCGCGATTCGCAGAAACTTTAGCGAACCCCACATTTTACGACCCTCGCTCGTTATAGTTTCTCCCCAGAAAGTAGATCCCGTCTTATACTCGCAGTTACCCAACTACTTTAGGGCTTTAATTTTAAAGACCATCGCTGAGAAATCGCCAAGCCATCGTTGTCATTTTCGTGTCTAGATAAACAATTTGTCATTTCTTTATTACCGATCTCACCGAAGCCATAGAAGACCGTTCGTAGGCGGACTTACCGTACACCTCTTATCTTTATGCCAACAGTCTTTTTCGAAGTAACATTAGCTGTATTTCTAACATAATTTAAATTTGAAGCACTCCGACGATAATTTAATTTCTAATTATTTAGTTATACAATTTATAAAATGCCAGAGTCCTTATTCTGATCTGTTTTGATATGGGTATGTCCAAGTGTAGTATTGCTATGTAACAGTTGAATAAAGCTCCGTACGTACATTATATGTACCGCATACATTTTTTGAGAGAAAGTTACCGACAACTCACCTTATACTCCTCGGATGTGACCTTCGATGGACTGCGGTGGACTTCAGAGCTTAGCAATATTCATTATTGAGTAAACTTATTTGTTCTGCCTTTTATATTTTCTTCGTATTATTACATTTGTGTTAACGATGCTAAACATTTTACTACAAAAGTAATACTCGGAACGTAAATCTTTTATTTGGAAATAAATATTCATTTACGGCTGTAGTTCTCGTCATAAATTGCGCATATGTCTTTAATTTCTTTTAGTCTCACTGTATTCACTGCGACCAATTTATTACTGAAACTAATAAAACGTATTTCAGCTCAGCTCTGTTTGGCAAGTTTCTTGTTGATTGTAGTGATTAAAACTGTTTTGGTATATAACATATAAGAAGCATAAAAGAAAGTTGCTATTGTATTGTATAGACATCTGTATGGATTAATAATATACTAGGTATAATCCGGTGGACCTTGCAAAACAGATTTCGATAGGTCAAAATTGGAATTGGGTAGGTCCAATCGCTCCTTTCTTCCAATCGCAGCGTTATGATAGCTAAACAGCAATTACATAGAAATTGAACTGTTGTGTAAAAAAAATCACTAACCTTAAATAATATTATGATAAGAACATTTAACATAATCATACTTCATAATAAGAAAATAGCATGATATGCATTTAAAGGCTAACACTTAATAAAATTATCGATATATGTATAAAGGGGCATGTGAATTAAAATACACAGATCTCTTTTCAGATATATTTACAATAGTAAGAATACAAAATTGGAACATTATTATATTAAAAGTATTTATTGTGCACGACATAGAATTATTTGATTTATAAACGGAGTCCGAGAGGTGAGTGTCTACGATTGCAATCACATCACGCCACAAAAGATAAAAGCCTCAAGAGGAAGCCGCATTTTGTGGCCGATCAAGTTTAAATGGATTTCAAAAAATATTTAACCTTAGACCAGGTTTTTTATTATGGTCTAGTTTTATTTATTTTGCAATGCTCTAAAAAATGTTTTTTGATATTATGATCAAAGCGTAACACGCCATATAAAACATTATAGCATCGTGGTGTTAAATTAAAAGTAATCTCAATAGATATTCTATAGCGGAATAAATTAATTTTGTTATCGATGTTAATCGTAATGTAACGCATGCTACAGTTGAATAATTGTGATTCATTTGATAGATACATATATTCTTTTATTTAAATAAACCTATAAAGTATCTGCAACTTTAAGTTAAGGAAGAAAGTCTCAAACCCACATGCTTGTTTCTTCAAGGCAGATTACATATAATCTGAACTTACTAAAATTAGTCATCAACTTGATTAATAATGAGCCCGCAAACCACAATTTCGTATTTGCTAAATGCCAGATTTGCTATTACAATATTCTTAACACGGTTCCAAAGGTCACTCGTAGGGCTGACTAAATGCAGTGATTGAAATTGAATTGAAAATACGAATTTAAATAGAAAAATACAAAGAACTTATTATTATATACTTAGTAAGAATTATTTCAGGTTTGATTTTTCAAGACAAAGAAAACAAATAAACCTTGACTTATTTCAGTAACCGACATACATACATAATTAACTGAAAACGCGTAAAATAAACTATAGCAATGGATATCAAGAATTTACCAAAATATTTGTACGTAACTGTAATTTTCTCAACTTCCTCTTGAACAGAACTTGAAATAACTGTACCTACTGAAAATTCTTAAGAATATTTTTAAAATTTTACCAACCCTAATTAGGACATTAGCAAGCACTCGAAATAAAAATTGAAACGATTCCTTCTAATTTCTCCCTCTTTCCTACGCTCAAATAACTTATGCGTTGTAATTAATCTTTTGTTTTATGAAAAGATGGAATAATAATTCGGAAAATGTAAAAAAGATTTCAATACAGATGGCACCGTACTGTTTTATCTATTTTGTGAAAATGTAATCTTCGTTACGTATAATTCAAATATTTCTCACTTTATAAAAACGCTCGCATCGTTAAATCGACTTTGTGTACTTTTATTTTTTTAACGAGGATTTGTCAAAACTGATATACACATATACATATTTTCCGTATCAAACGTTACTGACTGACACTTCCCGTTAGTCCGACTATCTTGTTGTAGAATATTCTCGGAGATTATTTACTCCTATGCAGGATAAAATAAGAAAAAATATACGTCTCTCAAAAACAAATGTCATGTCTTGTATATAAAGTAATTACTGTATACGTTTCTTTACGTTTAAATGTTCGTTGTGCAACTTTACATTTAGTTTTGTGGTACGTAATGATGATGTCCATGATAATTATAGATATATATCTCTCATTGGGATTTAATTATTTGTATTTTACAATGGTTGTCCAATTAACAAATTTCTGGTTATCAATCAGTCGCCTAGCAACCCCATATTGCTCACTTGGCTAAGATAAATTCCCAATTACAATTATGCTTGTCAAAGCAGTCCCTGAGAATAATTGATTCCTCGAAATAATTGGAACACGCAGTTTTGAACCTCAGCCGAAACTAAATTAATTTATTACTAACCGTAGACAAGTTAGAGCCGCTGTGAGACTGATGTTTCTGGTAATTACTTTTTAGTTTTATTACTTACTTAATTAATAACTTTTGTTCACCATATTATATATATATATTTATATATATTCTATCATACACATTATTCTGTCATCATCCGCCACAAATAGCTGAAGCTAATCAAAGTCGATTTTTCGCCGACCCCAGAACATACTTTAATCTTATCAGTAAAATGAGTAATCGTAAAAACCTTTCGAGCATCCATAAATCCTCTTTTAGCCGCATTGGAATTTCACCTAAATGTATATCTAAATTTAACGCAGGATAATATTTTTTTATGAGAAGAGAGCAGCAAAGGTCAGAAAAATTTATATCTACAGGCAATATCGAATAACTTTACAGGAATAAGACTTGGTCAAGTAGCCCAATCAGTATAATTTCATTTTGATTTTAATGACGATACAATTTTAGTTACAATACGATTGGTTGTACACATGCATAATGTTCATTTGATATTTATGATTTACTTATGTAAGGCTGTCCCGTTGTTCCACAGTCAATGAGACTGCTAAGTAAAGTTTAATTCTTTATTACTATTGGGGGTTCGATTCCCCTCTAAGGCACTTAATCGTGCCGCGACTTCTTGTTCTGTTCTAAACGTTACTTTACGCAGTCGTTCTCTACGCCGCGGCTCTACGCCGCAAGTCTGCAGAACGTCTGCGGACCTGGAGGCATCCCTCGGCAGTTACTTTAGTTTACCCGGGCAGTCTCAGGGGGTCCACCGCCCCCCGGTGATGGTGCGCCGCCCTATAGGCGATAACTACGACATTCGGTCGTCACTCGCCGACCAGAGATTCTAAAACTGTGCGTCGTCCTCCCGCGAGTCGGGAGGGGCCATCAACCCTTCCAGCTCCCGTGGCAACGGACGACCCTCAGGGGGACGAGCGTGTAGCGGCGCGAAGCCCCTCAGGTGAGCGTGCGGTCCATTGTCGGCCCGGTGGTACATACGTCGGACCAACCGGGCCACAAACTCACCTACTGACTCGATCTTGAGGTCGCGCGCTATCACGTCGTTCCTGACGTAGCGCTGTTCTAAAATTATCTATTTAAGTGTGTATGTATGTGTGAATGAACTATTTGGACACCATGAAGCGGGATTTGCCTTGCTTCGGACCAAATGGTGTTCGGAGATGTCGTAAAACATTATTATTATTCATATGTTTTAATACAAAATAACTGAAATAAGTAAGTATCTAAGTTAATTGTTTTATGAAGCAGCCGCTCCAGTTCCCAGTGTAATGAGGATTTTGTATCGCTTTTCCCTTTTGCTACTGTATATTACGGGCGACAGATACAAGTCTCTATGTTTATTTAGAATACGAGAAAAAAATACATATTCTTTTTATCGTGAACATACATTGATGAGGTATTAGAATAAAGCCGAGGGGCTTTTGATGATAAATTACGAGAATATTAGTTTGGTAAGAGATTTTATCTTATATATCAAATGAGTCCCAGTTGAGTCCAAGTTGAATAAATATTATATTAAAAGCTATAATATTCACCAACTCGATTAATGTTGCTAACAGACCCAATCGTGCCATCCTGATACCAAATAATATTAATCAACCAACCAATTATTATTCTTATTAGCACCTAATATTAACCAATACATTTGACCCCAACTGTCCCACTACTACAGTCCTGATCGAGGTCGGTTGGTGATGTGCCTGGGCGGCAGAGGCCACTTGTCACTACTACATGCTAGTTTGCAACTCTTATCACATAAACAATATCCTTTTTTCATATACACATACTTCCTGAAATATGTACCCATGCAGATTCACACTTCAATTTTCATTGTTCTTAATAATTTCTGACATCAAAGTATGTATTCTGTAAAGATGAAAGTGAGAAGGAAATTAATTTACCCAAGATGAACATGTCTATTGAATCCCACAGTCCGTCCCATGTCTTCCGAGTCTGTTATCCCTACACGTCACAATCACGTAACGTAATAAACAACGCCATAGCATGGGCGTGTCTGTCTGTTGTGAATTTTGTGAAGTATACTTTGATAAGAACCTATTTAATACAATATAATATTATCTGGATTAGTATTCCTTTGAAATGCATACTTAATTACTTATCTAAAACATATAATTTTTCATAATAATATCTTGGGAATACGCCCTTATATAACTAGATAGTCGATAAATCAAATAGAAAATGTCAAAAATAAACTTACGTATGTATATACTAAAATTACCTTAGACCCCAATCTAACAAATATTCGTGTCCGTTAGAAAAATATTTGTCCTGGTTGCGAATAGAAAGCAATAGCTCAGTTCAGCAGTCGTTTTTAGCTTTGCTTGCATCTAAAGAATATAAGGGCCAATCAACCCAATGGAAGTTTTTTGCTACTAATACTTTTTTTTTATTTAGCTATAGACTCGGGTTTGACTGCTATCCCACCTGATAGGAAGCGGGATGCAGCCTAGGATGAAACACGCTTGCCTAGAAAGTACCTATTTACTTTTCTTGAATAATTCCAGGTTGTATGTATCGGGAAAAATTGATTCCCGCAGGGAATTCCACCATTTTGCATGAAACGGTTCGCTAAATCGTTTCTGCTACAAGAAACGATTTAGCGAACCGTTTTGTCTTGTTCAGCGGGGTGTCTAGAAGATATGGATGGTACCCTGCCGTACGTCTAGATGTCCGATGATAGAACGGAGTAGGTGGGACCAAATTATGGAGCTCCTGTGCGCACTCTCCAAGATGTATTCTATAGAAGACTGCAAGACGAGCGACTTTGCGTCGATGCTCAATGCCCAAGCAGTTTGGAGTCTATGAGATTGTCGTTACTAATAACACGTCTGGCGCGTTTTTCAACAGAGTTCAAGGCATCCGGCTGTTATATGACGGATCCATCCCAAAGGTGGCAGTAGTACTCCATGCAAGATCGCACTTGCGCATGGTATAAGACAAGCAGTAGCTCGGGCGTGAAGTATCGTCTCACCTTGTTCAAGATGCCACGTTTTTTCGCTGCTGTGTTCGTCTGAGACCCTATAAAGCCGCTGAAGTTAAGATTGGACGACAGATCCATTCCGAATAATAACAGATGGTCAGTAATGAGGACGGACACGTCTTGGAAAGTTGCAGTCAGGTTTACTCTAAAACTATCAAATAATGGACACAATACTCACAATTTCTGATAAATCACACAAGAGCCGACGCAAACGTTATTTAACTGAACAGATTGCAATTCATCGGTAGAATTCTTATAAATTAACCGAACTACTTATTATATATTATAATTAAGCATATTATTTAGTTGTACACACATTTGATTCACCGAAGGCAAAGTTCTTTGTGAATAATAAAGTTGTGTGAATAGTTGGGACTGCGGGTTGAGTGGCTTAGTATAATTAAAGAAACATGTGTTACTGCTAATTTGACTTAGCTATATGAACCATTGGGGAAATTTAAAAATTTGTTATTTATCTCACAATTATTATATGTTATTTATGCTCCCAACCCAGTTTGCAGGCTTTACTATACATAACTAAAGATATGTATTTATACTGGTTTCTACTTGTAACCTTGTGTAGTCGAATCGAGAAATAAAAACTCAAATAATATAATTCCCAGACACCAAAATTGTTGTGAAATTTGTAATGACTATAACGCAATCTAACATATTAAACAAGAACTACATACAAAAAAATTGTTAACATTGAATCCTTCAGAAATTGTATATTTTTCCCGGATACAATAAAACCGGCACAAATAGCCTCTTCGGCCTCGAAATTATTCGAGTGTCAAATGTTTACAATTACACGCCGTATGTTTTAAATAATTTGTAACTCAATTACCTTAAACATACGATCCATCCGAACCCTTTCATCGAAACCAATAACCGTATTGGTAGTGTACTAAAAAGGTATTTTCACATATTCTACTTTCATCAAAGTCACCATACAATAATTACAGTACATGCTTATTAATTTTTACTCTTATCTAGTCTTCTGTTAAAATCAACTACATGTTAACTCAAAAGGTGATGTTGATATGTATATGATATGTATAATATTACGATACGTGTACCGTACTGGGTCGTAGGAATATTTTATTAATACTTCAATAAGTAAAGTAACTATAGTAAATTAAGCGAAGTCTTAAGCTAATTATTTAACTATAGTCAATAAAAGATTGTTAGCTCGAGAAACTTTTGATCCAAAAACACAATAGGAACTGTTAGTAAAACAGCCGAATCATATTTTCACTAACCGCCACGCGAATGACAGCAACTCTATTTATATTTTGATATTTATTGTTTACATCGAGTGGCCTTGTCATACAATTTCATTTCATTATTTGTGTTAATACCATCAGGTACCATCACGTAACAAGCAATACACAGCGACCGTTGCGTGTGTACCTAATGCCTGTATATTTTTATCGATTCCTAACATTATTGGTTAGTGAGTGACATTGAAGAATTGTACATGAATTTTATGGATTGTAATTCATTAAGTGATTCGATTGTTGTAGAGCTCCTTAGGTAGCATTAATGTACCGTTGCGAATCTTAAAGAACAATGTATTCGGGTCATATTATTTTTATACGAGTATTACCTTTCTGTTTGGATATAAAACCACATGTTTGAATGAATATGTGTTCAACAATTTATATAAAACGTCTGCTATCTGGTTGGTTGTCAAAGACAGGTTCTGTGTTATTCGGGATCATAAGGCAATATCTGAGGTATCACTTGACATTTTTATTAATATTATATTGACGTAGACTAAAATACAGTGTCATTCTCAGTGGACTACAACCCGCAAACAGAGTTAAACAAAGGTTGCGGTCTACTGGCGGTTTCGTGTATTTCGAATGCCTTTAAAGCAGTAATTGGGGGTTAGGCATTAAGAGCAATAGTAAGAGTCGATAAAGCTTATCGGGATCCATTAGGGCGATGTAAATAATGCGTGCCGAATTGCTTTACCAGTAACTCATTTCTCTACAAATCCCCAGTATAGTAGCTTATTGAAGTCAGCTACAAAACCCAAGAGTGCAACCGATATGGAATTCCGACACACCGAAGCAATAATACAAAAACAACGATTTCAGATTCTCAGCATCCGACTTGTAGTCCAATATGTATTTCAAGTTACAAGCTTTAGTGGCTCCGACGTTAAGTAATGGGTAATAAGATTTAAAGGTTCTCGGGAGGCTGCTTCAAGCGTAACTTGATTAGGCGTACTAGAGTCTGTCACTTCAGATAAACAAAGACGAATCCGAATCAGACATAACATGAATTAGTAGGATATAATGAAGCAGAGGTAGCTAATTTACCAATAATAGCTTTGTGATGTTAAAGTTATAAATTTTACTGTGATTGGATTCGTAAGTTTTATGCATATGCAGCAGTATTAATGCGTTGAATTTAGCGTCCCACTCCGGGAGTCCTGAAGTCGAACATTGACGCGCAACTTTTCTTTAAAAAAAATATTCAGATACTGTTATGGTACAAAACAAACATTGTGATAAGACGCATGTGCAGTCAACCCAACCTCACTTGGTCACCGTAGCAGACCATTATGACGACCTGTTGCCAAAAACAGAACGGTATCATCGTTATGTTACCAAAATCTACCAGACTGCCTTTACACACGCAAACAAGAGCCCCTTAAAACTGTTTAAAATTCAAAATACTTATGTGTCCAAGGGTCTATGTGTCTAAACTTTAATGCAGAGAATTAAAGTATAAAACACACAATTGCTGCCTTGTACTACATATATAGGTTACAAAATGATACAGTATTTTTGGAAAACATCTATTATTATAATAAGTTGCATAGTAGGTACATTAGAGGAGCGACTAAGCACTATTAATTGGGTAATTCGTTAATTACAAAAGGCAATAACGAAGTGCGCGAGCCACCAGGTGTCTCTGGCGACTCGTTTGCATGCTGATCCACACTTGGAATTTAAACACGGCGCGGAAATTATGGTACGGCCGCTTGAAATTAGCTCCACTCTTAGATTTGTGTTGTCCCGTCTGCCGCACTAAATTCTCTAATGCTAAACGCTTTAGTCGAGCCTTCTATGCATTGGTAATTTTTTTACACATTTATTGGGCGAGTATCATCGTTCGACTTTTATCGATCGGTAAAATTGTTTTGAAAAGTATAGCAAATCATAATTACTTTAAATAAAGAGTACACAGATATTTGTTTTTATATAATAGTTATTTAAATGTCAACATAGTAACGGCAATCTATTGAACGAAATTCCTAAATAAATGTCTGATTTCTGATCTATTTAATACAATCCTCGAATGTTTTAAGCATAAATAATAAATGCACAGCAAAAACACAGAAAATGCACTCCTAATATCTGGCAACATTTTTTTATAAATTTTGCTTTAATTTAACAATTATATCAAAATAAAATCCAAAAATTACGGCATAGCCGTCTTGATAATTCCATAGCAAGATTTTTAAAACTTATTTTACTTTTATATTTTACCTTAAAATACAAGTAAATAAATACTCGTGTGAAAATAATGAAATTTATTAATACCCACGAATGTCGATGACAGCTTAATAAGCGATTTAAAGATGGCGGCGGTAATCAAATATTCAGTCTCGTTAAAATTAAATGGTGTAGAGGGTACTCTAATAAGGCGTTGCGTCAAAAATAAATAAGAATGAAGGGAATATATTAATTTCGTTATTAAAGTGGAAATATAAGAATTATTGCTATCAGGTAATAAAAGTTTTTTAAGGTGGGCTTAGGCCGGCTAAGTCCTTCTAGCAAGAACCTTTAGAGCATTTATTAGAAACTACTGGCCACATCCATTCTTATTTATTATATTAATTCTTTTAAATGTACTGAACTAATTTGATTATATTATAAATTCTAATTAAGGCGCTCAATATAGTTGGCGGGTGTCTATAGAAAATGGCGCCAGAAAAGTATTAACAAATAAGTTCATTTAAATTATTCATTGAAAAATTTGCTTTTTGTCTACACTTCTATAATGCATAATAAGATATCTTCAGAAAAACCAATAAATATTTATTATTTCCAGTTAGAAACAACTCAATAATTGTATCTATTCATTAATGTAATTATGTAGCCACTAACGAATATCTCTTTAATTTAATTTTAATTATAACTTGAATGCTAACAATTGATTAGATCTACTGAGACCGAATAAAATAAAATGATTTAAATTGTGTTTAGAGCATAAAATAAATTAACACTGTCGATAATATTGACACGCTAAAGATATACTCAAAATGATATAGAAACAGCGTTATATGGGACTCTTTGAAGATGAAGTCTGTTATTGTAAATATGACGACGCCCATTATTTACCACCACGATCGTGATATGCTTATAAAATTTAAAAAATATATATTAAAAATGTTTGTTTCGTCGCATTCATACAAGTTTCTAATATAAAACCCCAACAAAATGGTGCGTCGTCCAACTTCCCGCCAAAAGCTTCGTAAACTTGAACCACAGATAAAACAAATATGTCAAGGGCGTACATGCAAAGGCTTTTACGAATTCAGCCTTTAAAATAACGTTAAAAGTTCGGGATTTCGCATCAACGTAAGGTCAGCGTGAAACCAAAATTACAAAATCTTTTTATATTTATTAGTTTTAATTAATAGCTACACCTTAGTGTTCATGCTTTTCATCACTTAGTATCATTACCAAACTTAAATTCTGCTCTTTAAATTATTTACGTTCATTTAGTTTCAATATTGAATTACCTGAAAGAATGGAATTGTATGCATGTAAAATCCTTTTCGTTCACTGGAAACAATATTTTATTTTTAAAAAAAATTCAATTTTGGGTGGTAAAAACAATGTTTAAATAAATATATGCATATACTCGTATGTATAAGATAAGATTAATGATAAGTTTCTATATTCGATTCCTTTATAAGGAAAAAGCTCTTAGTTTGAACAAAAGCCGCTACCCAGTGCAATTATGCAGATAAACAGCGACTAGATATACATATTTAAATATACTACTTAATATATAAATAGTATAAGTTTGCAATCCGAACACTAATATAAGCAATTCCGGTCTAACTTATTCAATATTTAAGGTTATTACAACCTCCATAATATGTTGAGTTCTGAACCTTAGATTAAATAATATGTTGAATACTTACGCATTAAGCATTGACGAAGCACACTGTAACGCAAAATAAAACAATAAATAATATACACAAAAATAGTGAAAAAGCTGATTTTAGTTCTTATAACTTTCGCTAACATACTTCCTTGCAAGGAAAGAACTAGAATGTGGTGTGTTTTTCTATCGCATTGAAAAGTTTTACTTTAAATTTTTTTATTTTCCTATTTAGCTATAGACTCGCGTTTGACTGCTATCCCACCTGATGGAAAGCAGGATGCATTCATATACCGCCGTGCGATGAATAGGTAACGTTAAACTAAAGCCTTGCATCAAACTCAAACT